>JACXGK010005183.1:18089-34476 GCA_016801125.1 Novumbra hubbsi | reverse complement strand
ACCACCTGCCTACCCATGTCCACCCACCAACACCACCTGCCTACCCATGTCCACCCACCAACACCACCTGCCTACCCATGTCCACCCACCAACACCACCTGCCTACCCATGTCCACCCACCAACACCACCTGCCTACCCATGTCCACCCATTAACACCACCTGCCTACCCATGTCCACCCACCAACACCACCTGCCTACCCATGTCCACCCACCAACACCATCTGGCTTTCAGGAATTAGAATAGATACATGGTGCTCCCTCTTCCTGCTCCCGGACTGTCATCGTTTTGCTCTTCAATATTCATTGTTTAAGAGCTTTCTTAACCAAAGCCCAGAATGAGTTAGGGGTTATTGAGTACACTTCCCATTTGGCCTTGGTTTCTAATCTCACCAACCAGCCAGTGCCCCCCCCCCTCCCCCAACACAGACATTGTGAAGAATCAGTGTGGAGTCTAAATACGTGCACTTATACACACACATGCAAAGATAAATACAGAACGTGCATGGACACTTTTATACACACAACGTTTATCATTAGTAAATTGTGTTCCAGACAAAGACAACCTCTCTACACCCACCCACCCCCACAAACACACTTACGTATTAGTATGTATCAGTACGCATCAGTACGCATCAGTACGCATTAGTATGTATCAGTACGCATCAGTACGTATTAGTACGTATCAGTACGTATCAGTACGTATTAGTATGTATCAGTACGCATCAGTACGTATTAGTATGTATCAGTACGTATTAGTATGTATCAGTACGCATCAGTACGTATTAGTATGTATCAGTACGCATCAGTACGTATTAGTATGTATCAGTACGCATCAGTACGTATTAGTATGTATCAGTACGTATTAGTATGTATCAGTACGCATCAGTACGTATTAGTATGTATCAGTACGCATCAGTACGTATTAGTATGTATCAGTACGCATCAGTACGTATTAATATGTACCAGTACGCATCAGTACGTATTAGTATGTATCAGTACGCATCAGTACGTATTAGTATGTATCAGTACGCATCAGTACGTATTAGTATGTATCAGTACGCATACACATAATCCTCCCCACTGACAGCTATTGGGTATTTTAAATAAAATATGTAATCAAAAAACGTTAGTTCGGAAACATACACTTTATTCAAACAATTAATTAAAAATAGTTTATCGCACAATTGAAAGCAGAATTGCATACATTCTTAGAACATTTTCTCATGATATTTTTCTAAAAATTCCAAATTAATAATTAAAAACTATTTGAAATATTTTACTTAAAGTTTTAAAAGTGTCTTTATTTACATTTTGTGGAGAAACAGGTTAGAACATGTTGCATGGGATTTGGACATGAATTATTGTAACAGAAGTATTGAGATGTAATACACGCAGTACAGGCATAACCTGATAATGTATTAACATGATGTAAAGGTTTTCCAGAAGAAGTTCTTGCACCCAGCCTTGCGTTCACGCGGAGCAAGCAGTGGGTTGGCTGCACGCTCCAGCTCAAAGCGTACATCATCTTGATCCACACTACGAGACTTGTCTTCTGACTCAATAGCCTCGTTCTCTGCTTGTGTGAGCTCTGAGAGCAGCTCTGCCAGTGAATACCTGGCAAGTTCCTGAACATAAATTAAAAAAGATGTTTAGGTTATTTTTTCAGATTTCCTTTTCCGATTTTGCAGGTTTCCCTAAATAGATCTTCCCTCACATTCCTATAATAATTATATGTATTAGAATAATTATATGTATTGATAATTTTTAACGTTCTAATTTCTTTAACCTTACACTGATGTAAAATGGTCAACATGTCAATGTGTTTGTGTGTGTATGTGTGTGTGAATATATAGTATAGGTATATACACACAGTATAGTTATATACACACAGTATATAGACAGGAAGAATGGGTTTGAAGTGGGAAACCTGCAACAATATCAAATTGTATTCCCTGCCGTCATCAAAATATAAGGGATGGGGCAAGAGACATTAAACCGCTTTGGAGTATGTATGCACAATTCCTGGTTCCTTTAGCATAAAACACATGCGTGTATGACACATTTTCTCTGCAGTAAAAATAAAATAATTGTACCTGTTTTCCAGCTGGTGCCATAAGTGACCTTTGGAGCAATTGGCGCAGTTTGGCGTCTGACGGCGCGGCAGAAACGCTGCTGATGGCCAAAGAAAAGGAGAGCAGCGCTAAGGCGCACTGGACGCGCGTTGAGAGCATCCTCTGGGTCTTGGAGAAGCAGATGGTGATAAAGAAGGTTAAGCTGGTAAGCAAATAGTCAGGAACGGCTTTGCTTAGGGTTCTGCTGATCCTTCTGTTGTTTTAGTGCCCCTCCGAACCTGTCTTTTAAACAGTTCGTCTGACGTCAGGTGGAAAGGGGGGTTTCCTTCTGGCGCGTATCATTTGGGTATGAGTGATGATGCCAAGTGTCAAAGTTTCCACCGATTAGAGTCGTGCGCATCTTTTGAGAAACGATGGTTGATCTTTTCATTTATTGAATATCGTTCGATTAGTGAAATGTGGTTTCATTTGTACTGCGTAATGCTTCTCATTCAATATCAGAAAATGTTCCGTTTTATAAAAGTTTGACAAGTCTTCTTTTTTCCCCTAAATTAAATTCGTTTAAGGGCTCTGTAACGGAAAATCAACAACAAATTAATCATCAATATGTGACAGCTTGGCCTCATCTAATGATTATAGGACACCATGATGAGTCTGATCGTCATTTGCCTCAATTGTTTTTGTAATAATATGTTTATTATAAATGTAGGACATAGGGTATGCATATGATTGTGGACATTAAGAGCATGCAGACCACTTCATAAAGGCATTTTAAATCACTCGCAAACAAACGTCATGACGCACGCATATATTCGTGGTTATAAGAAAAATATCCCTATGAACATATTTTTTTAAATACGATATATGTACCTGCAAGAAACTATTGAAACTCGATTTGGTTTTAGACCTGTTGTATTTTCTATTATGTGAAATAAAACGAGGATAACGCATGCATAAGGATTTCATTGTTCTTGTATTATTCATTAATGTTTTGGGCAACACTAACAAAATAGTAGAGAAGTTCACCAACAATAGATTTGGAGAAAAGTATTACTTTGTAGTCCCATGGATTCCTCACAATTACCAACACATTACCTTGTATGTAGCACACATGCTTTCCAACAATATATAGATTAAGATGTATTCAAATACAAGGTAATGTGAACTAATAACTTAACCTATCCTTTGTTTTGACACATGCCAGTCGTAAGATTTGATATGAGTTCTGATGCCTATCTGTACAAAGCAAATACATCCTCATAGGCCTTTATAGGAGCAGTGTATTTTATTGTTATTGTATATAATGATGCAATTCAAATTGAAACCAGCTGCTAATATGTTAAGGCCTACTGATCTTCCTTCCTTCATTCTGCACAAGGGGAAAGGCAAATTGCTCCTCTGGGATCCTAAGACAATTCATGTATTTGATCTTTTTGGGACATATGTTTAAGGATTTACTTGACTCACAAGTTCTAGCGACTCTCGCAGGCGATTTGGGCACCTGTAAGCAAAACTGAGGTCATTAGTTGAGGGAGCGTTCACCAAGAAAAGTGCAAAAAAATATATTGTAAGCAATTGTTGGGTATAAAACTTGTATACCCTTGTAATTTTAATTACTTATTTACCATTTTGCAAACCAGTAATATGTTGTGAAATAAGGGAGAAAACCCTTATAAAAATCAAGTGTGCATCCCTCTCATGAAACAACTTTTTGGATCCTTATTTTACCACATACATTTACGAAGAACATATTCTTAACTATGCATCGTTTTTGACTAATCAATGTAATGTCCTTTTACTCTGTATTAGTCTCAGTCATGACAAAATTATCTATATTGCTTTTATGTATCTATATATCTGACAAAAAGGTTATTCACAAAATGACACATAGGAATATTTAATAAATACATGGTCAGTGGATAAAGAGATGGAGGTATGGATGCAAGTAAAATCCAACATTATTCTTAAAGTAAAACATACTACATTAAATACATTTACAACGGATTATGACTCATAAAAGGTCTGTCTATAACAGGGGTCTCCAACCCTGGTCCTGAAGTTCTGGTGGTTTTCACTCCAACCCTAATTTAGCACACCTGACTCTAAGTATTAGATAGGTCATTACTGAATGAGGTTGCATATACATGTGGTTGGAGTGAAAACAACCAGGACAGGGGCTCTCCAGGACCAGGGTTGGAGACCCCTGGTCTATAATAAACTCCAACAAAATTACATAAATACAATCAGGGTCTAAAAACAAATTGGGAGATGTATCTAAAGTCATTCCTCCATTGTGAATTTTCGGTCTTTAATAGCATTCATCTGCACATATGGACTATGGCAAATTAGTTTGGTCAAAGCATTGCATTTTCTCCAATGGCGGGACAATTGCAACCCCCTTATACTCATAATCTGATTGCTCTTCCTAGTCTGAAACTGGGTTGCAAAGGAATCTTCCAGCAATAAAGTTAAGCACACACCTAAAGCCATGGTAAATGTACCCCACACATTTATTTTAAAATGGGCTTCTGAGACTCTAGAACACCATTGTGTTTTAAAATCAATAAGGCAGTCCATAAACACAGACAAATGATATACATATCTAAAAAAGAGTCTGTGTAGAGGAAGGTCTAAGATGCCATTGAATATCATACATAAAATGTCAGTTACCTAATAAGGTGAGATATTGAAGGAAACTATAAACAAGACAATTATTGCCAATCTTTTTCACGCATAACATATTAAGAAAATTATATATTTTAAACAATTCTTACTTATAGCCCTCAGGGGAATTGCCCTATATGTGTAGGACCAAACAATTATATTACAGAAGAAATATATAAATCATACATACAAATTATAAACGCTTTGTTGATAATAAGATCTAAAAATACTATCGGGACATTCTAGAGCAAGATCCATTTCTATTGAAGATACCCATCTTACATTTAAGCTTATTATCAAACTCATGAACCAATGCTCACCATAATGAAGAAAAACATAACAGTTTGACACACTGGAAATAATCTTTAGGAGAGGAGATAGGCATGGGTGTGTATGGACAGATAAAAGGCATATTAAGAGGTACCAGAGTGATGGCATGAGAAAACTGCAGAGAAAAAAAACAGAACCGGCAAATCAATGTTATAATTATGGTTAAGGGATTATGTTTTTGGCATGTACAGTCATGTGAAAAAATTAGGACACCCCGTTAAATATTTAGTTATTTTTAAGAAATCTGGACAATATCTATAGATAAAAGTGATGTAATTGAACCAAAAAGATTGACAAAGATGCCATTAACTACTGCCATTCGCCACTTTCCTACTATGTCTGCCACTGGAACTGGTTTACATGTTTTCAAAGGTGATGTAACCGCTAAGGGCAGCTAAGTAAAACCGCTATTTCACTTACTGAAGAAAATATTCAAGGCTAATAGGCCTTGTTCAGCATTAGGAAGTGTTTACGTCCCAACTCCCAGGCTCAGGAGTTCCTGTAGTGGAGACCAAGTTGTTAAAATAGGGCCCCATAAGGGCTTTTATTTTTGGCACACTTCGACAAAAACCACAACAACAACCACAAAGGAATTTAACAACAAGGAGAAGCTTGCAAAAAAAAAAAGCACCTCTTTTAGTCTTACCTGGGTCGACCGCAATTTGATCAGCGCGGAAGCCACAGATGCCTTCAAGGCTGATAGCATTATCCGTTGTGCTATTGTTAAGTCATGCTTCTGTAAAAATCCTGACTTTGCAGTCCTTAATCCTTCTCTGTGAGATGATTCTTAGTAGTATTTTCATCCATTTTGTTCGCCAGGGACTGAACATTTGCGATGAACAGGCTAGGTAAAGAGGGTTGGATTGGGTTGCATTTTAGCCTAGCTCGTAGACAGACACCTTGCCTTTGTATATGGTCTCTTTGGCGCCTTTGGCCACAGGTTGGGTGGGGGGGTTTCAAACTCCCGTGGAAATCTAGCAATATCCAGTGGAAGGCAAAGCCGGTATAAAAAACATTTGTAATGCAATTGTTTCCAATGTTCAGTAATTCCTGTCGATTGCAAAGGTTGAACCCCCGGCTGCGCCGAGTGAATAGACTGACGCTTATTAGATAAACTACTACTAATTTACAAAATCTGCAGAGACGCAGAGCGTTGTGCACACGCCGCCATCTTGATCAAGTACATGATAAATGCAATCTCTCACAAACCTGACTGACGTGAGCTAATACGCTGACTGACGTGAGGAGATACTCATCCAATAAATGGTCCCTTAAAACCTTCATGGGGCCTCTGACTGTATTGCCAAAGATCAACTAAGCTCGGCTGAACCCAATAGATTCCTGCACGGTCTCATGGATTGCAAATAACACAAAAGGCACACCTTCGTCCCAATCATTTTTAGTCTCAATATTGCACTTCCACATCATGGACAGACAGCGTCTGGTGCCACTGTTCCAGAGCACCTTCATTTTCTGGGTGGGATGCACTGGATACCTTGTGAGGGACAGCATGTGCTTTTTGGCACCTGGGCAAACACATTTTACATCAAATTAAGGGGGCAAGAAAGGAGGGGAGAGAATATGCATAAGAAGGGTTAAAAATCGTTGTTTACTTTTTATGTATGTCATTAAATACAATTAAAAGAGGCTGACAATCCGGACTTTAACCTTTTCTTGTTCAAACTAATTTTCTTTCTGCAAATGATCAAGGTGACTTTTAGACTGAAATAGTCAACACGTCACAATCCAACAAAATGTGATATTGGTTCTTTTCACATTACAAGCGTGGTTTGCTTTTCCTGCTGACTCTCGCAGGGTCCTACTCATTGCCGTTGTCTGTTTCATGGCACTCTCCCGGCGATTGCTAAATGATCATGGTGCTGAAATCCCAGGGACGATATACACTGGCCGAAAATAACACCATGGCGTCACAATATATACACAGTAATAAAAACGGTGAGGTAATGAAAGCCTACCCGAAACGCAGACCATATTTGAAGTAATTTTTTATTCTAAACATCCTATGTGGTAGAAACAAAAATAAAACAAAAACAAACACAGCAAGCATTTTCACATCTTCTACTGAAGAATAGCTAACAACTTCTACAGAGATATATCGCACCTGCACTTCACTTAACATTAACCATTCACATGTTTACAAATTATTTGACATCTCCCCATCCCCTCAAATAAATTGTTTCCATTTTCACAGTCATTTCCATTCTGTTTTTCCTTTTCAAATCTCTCTGCATGAAAAATAATTAAACTCTTGTCTATTTATGCACCTCTAACTTCAATGAATAAAAAACAGTACTGCTTTCAGACCTTTATATTTTAAACAAATATTGGAAAATATCTTTATACACTGCAAAGAAAACAGTTCTCAATGAAGGAAATATATTACAAATAACAATCTGTACGATACATTTTGTAATTATTTGCACAGTGAGGCAAATACTTTTTGAGGATGGCCTGGTGTCAAGAAGGGGAGCAAATAAGCCACTTCTCCCTAAGAAAAACATCAGGGACAGGCTGATATTCTGCAAACGGTACAGGGATTGGACTGCTGAGGACTGGGGAAAAGTCATTGTCTCTGAGAAGTCCCCTTTCTAATTGTTTGGGGCATCCGGAAAAACGCTTGTCCGGAGATGAAAAGGTGAGCGCTACCATCAGTCCTGTGTCATGCCAACAGTTAAGCATCCTGAGACAATTCATGTGTGTGATTGCTTCTCAGCCAAGGGGCTCACTCACAATGTTGGCTACAAACACACATGAATAAAGGATGGTACCAAAACTTCCTCAGAGAGAAACTTCTCCAAACCATCCAAAAATATTTTGATGATGAACAATGCCTTTTGGCACCCTATGCCATAAGGCAAAAGTGATAACTAAGTGGCTCAGGGAACAAAACATCAACATTTTGGGACTGTTGACAGGAAAACCCCCAGACCTTAATCCCATTGAGAACTTGTGGTCAATCCTCAAGAGGAGGATGGACAGACAAAACACACAAAATTCCAAGCATTGATTATGCAAGAATGAGCTGCCATCAGTCAGGATGTGGCCCAGAAATTAATTGACAGCATGCCATGGCGAATTGCAGAGGTCTTGAAGAAGAAGGGTCAACATTGCAAATATTGACTCTGTGCATGTACTTAATGTAATTGTCAATAATAGCATTTGACACTGCGTGTAGTTATACTTCAGTATACCATAGTAACATGTAAAACACACTGCAGCTGCAAACTTTGTGTAAACAAATACGTGTTATTCTCAAAACTTGTCCGTATGTGTAAACATACTTGGCAATAAAACTCATTCTGATCCTAAAGTGACAATTCTTCCATTTGTTTCCAATCTGGGCTGGGGATTTCACCTTGAACAGCTCCAATATGGTCACTGTGCCACGTGAACTTACTTTCTTAGTATGTTTTCATCACGTCATCATATTTAGGTTGTTTCTTAGCTAGGTCTTCAACATCAGGAGGTCTTAAACAAGACAGGAGTCTTTGCCATTACTAGTGTAGTTCACCAAGAGAACCTCTTGTACATATGAGTGGCCAACAGCAGTAAAGCGGGCCTATATTCTTACAGTTTGTTTACCTTTGCAGGGCATTGTCTTCTTTTGACAAAATCCAGATCTGTTGCATTTGTCATTTCCCTTAATTGTTGTCACTATGTAGTGTACATTCCCTATGTAACAGCTACATTTTTTGCTCCTCCACACACTGTTGCCTCTCTGCATGTTAGATTTTATCTTTAAATGTTTTGAAATATCTACTGAAGCTAGTAGGGTGAAGTTACTGTGCATCTGGAGTCTCTAATGTCTGTTACCAACTAATATCTGTTGTAGATTTGTTCCTATTTTTGAGCTCCAGGTTTGTAGCTGCCAGCTAGATGATAGAGCTGTCTCATGAAGGCTTCCAATTAATCACCAGCAGTGAAATTCAGCCTCCTCGAGTATTACACTACATCTACGGATAAAATGTCTGTCAATCTCTCTCAGAACTACATAATATTTGTCATTATTCTCATTTTGTCTCCCATTGAAGATTAATGATTTGAAGACATGTTCTGCTTCTGATCATAAATCAATACACTGACCTCTGCTACCTCATTGTTTAGATTTATCACAGCCCATTCCCCTGTGAAGCATTGCTTCCAATCCAGTCGTATGGTCTTTTAAAGGTAAGCTGGTAAGGAGCTGAACATTTTTTCATGTGCTCAAAGAAAAACTTGCAATTAAGAAATGTAAACTTCTGACACCTTGTGGCATTTGTCGCACCCTCTGTTGTTATATTTATATATATATATATATATAGGGCAATAACAAGTGACACAGAGAGCAATTAGCATTTAACAACTTATACAGAGATATATTGCACTAGCACATTACTGAACATTAACCATTTACGTGCTTCCAAATCCCTTGACATTATGTTTTTAAAGTCTGTAATGAAATAATTTTTTATAATGTCATCTCTCTCCCTTGTAAAAGAGACTATAGGTCTAAATGGCCTTTTCCTGGTTAAGTTAAATAAATAAATACTTTTTAAAATGCAATGTGTCAGTGATAATTTGTGTAACTGTCCATGTATGTATGAACTGCATTGTAGGACACTGAACATGTATAATTGTAGGACACTAAATCTTTTTAGTCCTGCAGGCTCTCCGTCCATCATAAGCGACCAACTGGTGGAGTGACTGATTTTTCTTTTCTTCTTCTTGTTTAAAATGTATTTGCAATTTTGAGAGATATGCCACTGGGCACTGGTGTTTGATGAGGGGAATACCAGTTCTTAACAGCAATTTGATTATTAAACATTTGTTTAATTTTATAAATTGATCTTGCGCATATAGATATGTATGAGATTGTTTATTGCTTACAATGTGCATTCTGTTCATTATTGTCAAAATGTTGTTTAAAATTAAATGCACAGAAAAATTGTGATTTCATCACTACAGACTATCAATATCAGTTATACCGCAGTGTACTGCAATGATGCGGCATCTTCTCAGTATGATTGACAGATAGGGTAACTAACCGCCCCCTCGAAAAAAGCAAGATTACCAGCTAATGGCATTCCCTGTGGGAGCTGTTCACAGGTTGGCCATATGACACAAATCACACACTGTGCAGCCTCTAATACACCAATAAGCGAGCCTGCTTAATGACTAAAATAATGTGAAATTAAAACCATTGAGGTCTGCATGGACTTTTTTAATAATACTTTACTGAACTTAATGTAACATGGTACACAACAAATCAGAGACCAAGAATACCACACCTTTAGCAATTAAAATCATTTTAAGAAATCATTGAGATTGAATTCAGATGTCAGTTTGTTCATTGTAAGAGAAACAATATTGAAGTTAAATTTGAAGGAGGAGCAGATAAAACCCATGAATCATATTTTAATAAGGGTATGATTATTCATTCATAACTTGTTTATACATTTTTACAGTGAGACAACATTTATTTAGATGATTTCCAGTGATTATCAGGATTTTCTTTACTGTAGCTTTGCTTATTCACAAAGTGAGTGAGTAAAACAGGAAACTTTAATTGTTTCTGATTCATTTACTTTTTGATGTCTTGGATACCAAAGTTATGGATGCCATCTCCCGCTTTTGTACCCTTGAGCTAGGTATATTAGACAGAATTCAGAAATTAGGGTGTATGTTGCATGTCACTACTTTTCAGGAGAGCCATTGGTAAAACATATGTTTTGCAGAAATGTCTTCATGAAAACGTTTACTTTCATGTGACTTAATCTAAATATGAATAAAATGTAAAACTCAAACCCTTGTTTAACCAGTGGAAAATACAGGACTTTTCCTATCAGACATGATTGGCTAAGACAATGAAGGGTCTGGACATGCTGACATACTGATTTCTGATTGGTTTCCTAAGTCACCAGCTTCTGTCATAAGATGCATACTTGGCCAGTCAATCATAGCAACCCTGGGAATACATGGACAACTGCAAATGAGTGGCTAGAGCTGTCAACCACATCACTGCCCTGAATGTAGCTGGCATTGTCAACAGATCTGAGTGAGAACCAGTTGTGAGATAATACTTTCAGTAGGACCATGATGCCATGACCCACTCTGGCTCAGAACAAGAATTGGACAATAATCAAAACATTTAAAAAAACAAAACCATGCTCCTTTTTCTGATGAAAGAGTTAGCTTCTGTTCACCTTTAATCCATGAATAAAACCATACAACCCACACGATTGAGGGGGCTTCTTGATTAGGATTAGTCCAGAATGTTGATGTTACATATTTCTTACATGTTCTCCATGATTACAAAGTTAACACAGTCTTTTATGCCAAGGCACATTGCAGGCGGTCAGTGACCATGGTCAACCATTACACAGTCTATAATAAGAAAAGGTTACAATACAGATTATTCGTGTACGGTATGTTCCAACCTATGGTCCGAGGGTAAATTCGGAGATTCGACTGACAGGGTCACAAGCTGGGTAGCCCAGTGCTTTTTGGTGGTGGAATTCTGGGGAACACTTTTATTTTGAAGCGTACCTTGGACACATTGGATTATTAATTATTATGCGCACCTGTTATCACTTGGTGATGTTTGTATATATACCCCTTGGTTCTGTCACTTGGTGATGTGTGTATATATACCCCTTGGTTCTGTCACTTGTTGATGTGTGTATATATACCCCTTGGTTCTGTCACTTGGTGTGGTTCATTGTCGTATGTAAACATCTTTTCATAAGTACGTGGTATGTTGGTGTCTGTATTTGTTGTTTATTTAGCTGCCTTGTTCAGCGCCATTTATTTCTCTGTGTTCAGTACGTGTTCGTTAGTCATTTGTTTGAATAAACCTTAATCTTTAATTCAGAATGTCTCCGTATGGTTCCGACTCCTTTTTTTTTATGCCCATAATCTCACAAAAGTGACGGAGAAGGAGCACAAAGATGTACAGTGTTGTTGTCACTAACCAGCTACAGATAATTCCATTGTCTAGTTAGCAATGAAAGTATCTAGTTAGCAATGTCACAACATTAACTTACCAGCTAGCTAACATTTTCTGGTTTCTAGCATTTCATTGAGTAGCTAGCTGAGTTCTATAATAAGATATCGAATTGACGTACATTTATCCAAGGTTGTGGGAGATTACGCCCAGCCATTTTTATGTTTGCATTTTCTTTACAAGGAAGCAAACCACTTAGTTTGATAAACTACTATCTAAATGACCCTTCATTAATCCAGTTGTGTATGTGTGATTATGACCAGCTATTTTGGGTAGACTAAAAAAGCTACTACGTGATTCTGACATTCTCCCTCCTGGAGATGGCCTGTCTGTGCAAGCACCACCAGGACTTCACACAGCTCAAGAAACATCTCTCTTTGAGAAGATCTTTCATTTTAGCAATGAAGAGGAAATGGGCATCCCTTGCCCTCAACCAGAACCCAGGGCAGGATGGAAACAAGCACTCATAACAATCCCCTTGCAGATGTGTGATGGGGACAACCCAGACCGTCAGTACCATAACAGTGCTAAACGTCTCAATGCACTCTATTGCTGCTACTATTTATGTATCCGGAAGCTAAGCCACTTTCCCTTTTACTCTACTGTTTATTCCTGATGAATGGGTGCATTTAAATAAACTTTTATATAATTTTATTTTATAGGACCTCATCCATGAATTTCACATACACAGTGCTTCAGAAAGTATTCCAATCCTTTCTGTTTCTATTCTCTTTTGATAAGGGAAGGTGAGGAGGAGACAAGTGGTGTCATTGATTGAAATGTAGTCTTTTTAACCTTAAATAGCAGGATTCTACCCAGTGCCCCATTCATTTATAATAGGTTAAAAAGAAAATTTCAATATAAATAAAACATGGACACCATGTACATAGGTATTTAGACCTTTTACAAATTGATCTCCAATGTATCCTTTTCCTTCAATCGTCCTTGAGGGACTGGGAGACAGCAGGGTTGAGGGAAGCATAAACTGATAAAAATGCAAAGAGATAATTAAAGGAAACCTTATCCAGCCAGCTCCCTAAACTTAGTCTAGGGGGGACCTGAGCCAGTAGGAAGAACACCACAGGCAAAGAAAGTCAGAGCAGTATCATAAATAATAGTATAATCTGCAAACAGGTGAAATAGCATTAATGTAAAGAGTAAAACAAAAAGGTCTAAAATTGATCCATGTGGAACCCTTCGTGCACCTTAAGAAAACCATCTGACACAATGGCCGGAGTACTGTCTGTCACAAACCAAGCACATGCATCAGGCCTATTTGGGACTTCCATAATAATATATTATGATCAACAGTGTAAAGAGAAAGGTCAATAAATAGGGCAGCAACGCTTCTCTGATTACTTGGAGACAAAGCTCCAAGACAAAGCTCTAAGTTATCAGCCCCCATTGAATTCCCTGAATCCAATGCAAGCAAAATAATCAAGGACATCTATAACAGAGAATTGTCAGAAAAATAACCCCTGACCAACATTATTGTTATTATTTATTATTATTATTTATTCCAACAAAAGTATTGAATCTACACTGAGGTAAAGTTGGTTGCAAAACATGATCAAATATTTAGCTTGCAGGAATAAAATGTTGATTGAAATAATATCAACTTTTGTCCATGATGATGCCAGATTAATTTGATGATGGAGATAAAAAGAGTTACAGCCCTTCATTTAATTTATTCATCAAAAAAGTAATCACATTTTGTCTTCATGATTAGTCACACATGTATTTCTTAAACTCCTAAATGACTGCCAATCTGAGTCAAAGTCACAAAATAATTTGGTGCAAATTTCGTATCTGTTATGTCAGCAATGTTGTCAAGGTGACCAATGAAGGTCTTGTAAAAATGAGTGCCCATTCAAATTCTTAAAGATTCTTCAAACAACAATACAAAGATTTGTCCTAAACATTCAGGTATCTCTAACACATCCAGTTGGGCAGTGGTCATGTAATAAAAACCATTGCTAAATATTTATTTAGATAATTGAGATTCCCAGTCTAAATTAAAATCTCCTAGAAAGAATTAAGTATAAGTGGCGAATAGATCAGTTAGCTGTTTTAGCATAAGTTACTTGCTAAAACACCTATCAGTGTAATATTACAGTTGCTTCTTAGTTTAAGGCTTAAGGCCAGAAATTGAAATCTCATCAAGACAATGATGCATTACTCCAAGAAAGAACAGTGGCATGCAAAAATCACAACACCTCCTCCCCTACTAACCCTATCAGATCTGAAAACATTATAACCATCAAGGGAAAATGTCTAAATCAGTTGTTTTTGTTAGCCAGGTTTCCGATATGATAAGGATATCTGGGGTATTTTAATCAGACTTTTTACAAAGTCATACTTACAAT
This sequence comes from Novumbra hubbsi, assembly GCA_016801125.1. Lineage (NCBI taxonomy): Eukaryota > Metazoa > Chordata > Actinopteri > Esociformes > Umbridae > Novumbra > Novumbra hubbsi. Next base: position 20,040 of record JACXGK010005183.1, on the reverse strand, counting down.
GGGCTTGTTATATTAAGATGCAAGAATCCAAGCCCCTTAAGCTTTTAAAAACAGTGGATTTTCAATACAAACAGGAGTTTTAGTAACAGTTTCATATGACAGGATATTAAAAGAGAACTGTAATCAGATTATTATTAACTACCCCATTTTGCCTAAGAATATTTCTTGTGGATGACTGATATAATCTTACAGACACACAACGAGGAATAACAAGTGCACCACTTACAGACGTGGCCAAAAGTTTGGAGAATGACACAAGTATTGGTTTACACATAGTTTGTTGCTGCAGTGTTTTTAGATCTTTTTGTCAGATGTTACTATGGTATACTGAAGTAAAATTACAAGCATTTCATAAGTGTCAAGGTAAATTATTGACAATTACAATAAGTACATGCAAGAGTCAATATTTGCAGTGTTGACCCTTCTTCAAGACCTCTGCAATTCATCCTGGCATGCTGTAAATTAACGTCTGGGCCACATCCTAATTGATGGCAGCGCATTCTTGCATAACCAATGCTTGGAGTTTTTGTGAGATTTGTTTGTCCACCCACCTCTTGAGGATTGACCACAAGTTCTCAATGGAATAAAGGTCTAGGGAGTTTCCTGGCCATGGACCCAAAGTTTCCATGTTTTGTTCCCTGAGCCACTTAGTTATCACTTTTGCCTTATGGCTAGGTGCTCCATGCTGGAAAAGGCACTGTTCATCAACAAAACTAGGTTTGGATGGTTGTGAGAAGTTGCTCTCGGAGGATGTTTTGGTACCATTTTTTATTCATGGCTGTGTTCTTAGGCACAATTGTGAGTGAGCCAACTCCCTTAGCTGAGAAGCAACCCCACACATAAATGGTCTCAAGATGCTTTACTGTTTGCATGACACAGGACTGATGGTTTCGCTCACCTTTTCCTCTTGGGATTTTTCTGAAAAGATTTTGCTTCTTTGCTGACCTTCTTGACATCAGGCCATCCTCCTAAAGTCCTTACCTCACTGTGCGTGCAGATGCACTCACATCTGCCTGCTGCCATTCCTGAGCAAACTTTGCACTGGTGGTGCCCCGATCCCGCAGCCGAATCAACTTTAGGAGATGGTCCTGATGCTTGCTGGTCCTTCTGGGGTGCCCTGAAGCCTTCTTCACAACAATTGAACCTCTCTCCTTGAAGTTCTTGATGAACTGATAAATGGTAGATTTAGGTGCAGTCTTACCAGCAGCTATGTCCTTGCCTGTGAAGCCCTTTTTGTGCAGAGCAATGATGACTGCACATGTTTCCATGTTCAGTTAACCATGGTTAACAGTGGAAGAATATGTAATGTAATAAAAATGTAATGCAATAAAAATGTACATCTTACGCGTCCTCCTCCACTTCCTCTGCAAATGCATTACACAATTGCTTCTACACGATTTGTCTAATAAACTCATAGACGAACCAGATAGTAAGCTAGCTTAAGCAAGCAGTTTGGTTAGTTTCTATATAGCCTAACTGACATCTGTAGAAACAAGAACCAACATAAAAGTTTGCATAAAACAAAACTGCCTCTTTTCAACGAGACAGCAATAATTAATGGTCTGCACATCTAATGGAATCTTAACAACGTAATCAGTAGGCAAACAAAACTCAACACATTATACTTTGTAAAGATTATAAGTGAAAGTATGTGGCCCATATTTCGGGAGATTCAGGATGACAATGTTGACAATGACAATGTTGTCAGCAAAGCATAACGTTACTGTCTCCAATCTTGCCAGTGAAAGTGACACTTTGTTACTGCAAACCAGAGCCATAGAGAGAAAGAATTGCGTCCACTTCGTTGACTCCAATGAGTTTTTTCCAAAGATGGCCGAAATGGTTCCAACCAAAGCAGCTGCGTCGTTGAGAAACAGCGTATGATAAAACTGTTCGAAGGTAAGAATTTATTGTGCACAATGTTTAATCCCCCCCCCCCCCGATCTGATCA
>JACXGK010005183.1:0-10772 GCA_016801125.1 Novumbra hubbsi | reverse complement strand
CTTATACCACCCACCACTATGACTTATACCACCCACTACTGTCCCTTATACCACCCACCACTGTCCCTTATACCACCCACCACTGTCCCTTATACCACCCAGCACTGTGACTTATACCACCCACCACTGTCCCTTATAACACCCACCACTGTGACTTATACAATCTCGTTGGCTGGCCGTCTCTTCACACTTGTTGACAAACCCACTGGCTCCAGGTCATCTACAAGTCTCTGCTAGGTAAAGTCCCGCCTTACCTCAGTTCACTGGTCACCTTAGCAGCGCTCACCCGTAGCACGTGTTCCAGCAGGTATATCTCACTGGTCACCAGAGCAGCACCAACTCGTAGCACGAGTTCCAGCAGGTATATCTCACTGGTTTCCATAGCAGCACCCCCGGTAGCACGCGTTCCAGCAGGTACATCTCACTGGTAACCATAGCAGCACCCACCCGTCGCACGCGTTCCAGCAGGTATATCTCACTGGTTACCCCCAAAACCAATTCCTCATTTGGTCGCCTCTCATTCCAGTTCTCTGCTGCTGATGACTGGAACAAACTGCAAAACTCACTCAAGATGGAGACGTTTACCTCCATCACTAGCTTGAAGCACAAGCTGTCAGAGTTGCTCATAGATCACTGCACCTGTACATAGACCATCAGTAAATAGCCCATCCAATCTACCTCATCCCCATACTTGTCCTATTTATTTTAAATTGCTCATTTGCACCCCAGTATCTCTTCTTGCACTTTGTCTTTTGCATATTCTATCATTCCAGTGTCCACTACGACATATTTATTGCCTTACCTCCCTTATTCTACCCCATTTGCACATGCTGTATACTAACTCATCTACGTTATTATTGATTGTATGTTGTTATTCCATGTGTAACTCTGTGTTGTTGTATGTTTTGAACTGCTTTGCTTTATCTTGGCCAGGTCGCAGTTGTAAATAATAACTTGTTCTTAACTAGCCTACCTGGTTAAATAAAGGTAAAATAAAAACAATATTTAAAAAAGTATTGGCGCAGAGGTGAAACTGTCTTTAAAATCACGAAAGGCCATCTCTGCTTTAGGGGTACAACGAAAAGGCGTAGATTTGGAAGTGAGTGTGAAGAGTCGCATGGCAATCTGGATATAGTTTTGGATGAATCGTTTGTAGAAGTTTACAAAGCCGAGGAAGCGTTGGAGCTGTTTTGAGTTGCCTGGCGACGGTCACTCTGCCACAGCAGCCACCTTGGCAGGGCCCATCTCCATTTACCCCCCCGAGGTGATGTGGCCCAGGAAGGACACAGAGGTGGCATGAAACTGGCACTTCCCCACCTTAATGAATAACCTGTTCCGGAGGAGGCGTTCCAGTACTTGGCGGACGTGCAACACGTGCTTACTGAGGGAGCGGGGGAAACAAGGATGTCTTTCAGGTTTACAAACACCGTTTTATCATGTCGTGGAGAACGTCATTGACAAGGGCTTGGAAAGCGGCTGGGGCGTTGAGAGGCCAAAGGGGACCACCAAGGACAAAGAATATCCAGTCTTTCCTTTGACTGAAGTTTGTCCTTGTTGTTTTTCCATAAACGTTTACTTTGCCACACTAAGCACATAGCTTCATAAAAACATGGGTTGTTGGTCATTACCTCTCGTGTGAGTCTTCCAGCAGCTTTCTAAAGACATTTGGAAGAAAAGCAGTATGAAAATTATTTTAATTGTGTTCTGCTGAGTCATGTATGAGTAGTTCCAGTAGACAATACAGTTCTGTGAGTGACAGCTTAACAGATTGGTAGGTCAGGGGTGGTATTTAGACTTATGTGGATTACAAATTATAGTTTTTATAATGAACATGCCATATGAGAGAAAAAGATAACTAAAAGAGTTTTCCATTCATTGTCTGTTCAAATTCTCCCATTCAGTCTTTATAGACTGTTGGCCTCCCGATTTTGGAAAATTGCAAGTGGCTCTCTTTTTCTCTCACACACTCTCTCAATCACACACACACACACTTACTTATATTGAAAACAGTGACTCTCACAAACATATTTCTATTATAGTATTTATTTTACCCTGTGCCGCTATGCACAAAATCTAAATGAATACAAATATAACAAAACCTTTTCAGGATAACTCATAATCACACAGGAAAAAAGAAAAAAAACAGCATCTATTACAAAGACAAACAAAAACCCAGCAACATGGGCCATGTAAAGGTCTTGGCTAAAACAACTGTTGTGTTTTGTGATTACTGTACTAATAAAAGAAATACAATGGTTTATCGAAACAGCTGACCGCCACAAACCAGAACATAAAGTGTGAGATAAGACTGTTGCATCAAAGTAATCTATCAAACAGACTCGACACCTAAGACTGGTTGGAAACTTCCTTAAAAAGAAACACAGAGGAATACATATGCAGCCCATCTCACGTCATCACATCATGGTAGAACTGAAAGGATCATTAGCAATATGTTGATAGATAAATTGGGTGACTTAGAGGTAGTATTTAAACATCAATAGGGAGTGATTCTGAGAGCAGGTGCTCTTTTGATTGCCTTAACAAAGCTTAGATTGAATAGCATTGATTCCATTTGTGCACTTGCCACTTGGAAGACGTAAGCATTTCTAATTTAGATTGACGCAGTGATTCCATAGTACTATGATAATCATTGACTGTGAGGGTATGATGCAGCTACTGTATGCCTTTCTCTATGGGCATGATAACTATTCATTGAACTACCATTAGAAATAGGGGATTTGTAGCATTTTGGAACCATAGACGCTTGACTTCAGCCTCAGAGTTTTTAACGTTTGAGTATTTTGCACACAAGAACAGTATTAGAGAAATGAAGAAACAGAAATGAGATGGAGAACCGATGCAAGGAAGAGAAAAGACATGACCTTTAGCATAACTGAAAAACTGCAGATTGATTTCTGAAAATGTAAATGTTTAAGTGTCACATTAACTAATAGTAATTAGTGATGTGCACTAATATCGATAATTGGTATGACACTGATCTTATTTGAGGCATGTCATGATATTTTCTATACAATAAATGTTTTATGTCAGGAGCAGTAACGTCCGCTTGTGAAAAGTTGCTGGCCAGAGGGTAATTTACGAGTCCCACCTTGGCATCAGCAGGAATATTTCCACCGTCTTTCTTGTTTACTCAGGATGACGTGTAGCAAAGTGTTATTCAGGTCCATGTATGCTCCCCGTGGACGGGTATAAACAATTCTATGGGTCCGTTCTCTATAAGGGCTGGGATTGGCATGATCTCGACATCATTTGAACTGTCAACAGAATATTGTGTCAGAGGGCCGGAAAAAATACTTCTTCAGCTGTCATACGATGTAAAGGTTTTTGGGGGAAAATACTTGCGCGTATTCGTTTGGCACACCTTCTGCTTTTACGTTGCTTATAACTTAATGATTTTATTTTAACATCTGCCGTTTTTTTGTTTTTTAGAATGAGGTAAACACATTCCCGGCGGTAATTCTTTAGCCCTGCACGCCATACAAATAAGCCCACCGTCCCCTCGTTGTTGATCAGGTTCTGACCTTCTATACATGTTCATGACTTTGCCTACTATATTCTTAGCTACATTTTTCAAATGTGGTTTGGCTGTGTTGAAGCCTTGCTTCAGGAAAGGTATCACCATTCTAAATAAATTACGAAATAACCTGCCCACTCCCGCCCCGTACATGGTTGACGTGCCGTATAATCCCGAAAGTCTATTTCCTATTTGACTGACATAATACGATATGTATTCATTAGGGTCGAGCTGTGGTCTGTGTAACATATTTTATATATGTAAAGAAGCTTTTACGGGTCAAAAGTTTAGTTTAACAATTACTTTTCCCCTCCATCAAATATAATATTTTTATTCTGATCAGTCTTGATGTCAATCTGCATGTTCCCAATATACTTTTTGGTTACAGATGTGTGGCTGCTCATAATTCATTTTGATAATGTCTCCGTCTGTACCTTCTATATGAACAGTTTGGAGGAACGGTACAAAACTGTCTCTGACCCTTTGGAAGGATATAATGTCTGTACAAAAACATGTTATAGAATCCTGCGTGAATGTCTACAGAGTGTGTTGTGAAATTATTGTTTGTGTACAGCCAGACGTCAGGCTGTATTCCTAATACGTAAGCTGCCTTTAGTCATGATTTCACACGGTCCAGCGTCACAGGTTATGTGTTTTTGAACTCTGTCATGAATTAAAAACATCTTTGAGCTCCTCATTAAAAGCATTGTTCATACCGTAGATAACCTCTGTGATGTCTTAATAGTAACCTGGTTTGGGTTTGACAGCTTCACGTGTATAAACATTTACACCATAGACCAACAGCTGTACACTGTTGTCTCTAATTGGGGAACCTATTTCAGTGTCCTTGGGTTTTGAGTGTTGGTTGGTTCATTGTTTTTTGTCATGTGTTGCTGTTGTTTGCTACCGTCAAACTGTTTCCGTTGGAGCATCTTGAGTTTGCCTTAAGTAGCCCCTATTGTTTGTTCTTTGTTTTTGCCTACAAGTAATCTCAGTGATCAGCATTAAAGTTTGTTTTTCGGTACACCTTTGCATTTGCGTTCTTCCTCCTGGGGCACCCCTGACAGCGAGTGAGTGAGATGTGTGTCTGGGAGGTCCATAGCACTAATAGCTTTTTTAGTCGTTTTTTTGGGTATTTTGCTTTACATTCTGTCTTCTATCGCAACAACTAATTTGGTTGTCTTGTTTGTCAGTGTGTACTTTGGTTACCTTTTCGCATATTTTTCCACCTTACATGAAGCCCAAATGTGCAACGAAAGGTGTTCCTACAATGGCGGCACCTGATCCAGCCGCAGTCTCTACTCAGACTCTAGTCTCTGGCGGTTACCCGGCACGATCTCCAGGAGTTCTGTACTGCCCTGTTCGCGGACCTCCCCGCCCTCATTGCTGCCCAGGTGCAGTCGGCTATCAATACTACACTAAAGCCGACTATTAACGCCGCTCTGGCTCCAATCTCCTCCACTTGGGAAAATATCAGGGTCGCCGCCGAGACTCGGGGCCAGTGTATTTCGTACCTTGAGTAAGGGCAGTCTGAATACAGTGACAGGCTTGTCACCCTGGAGGAAAAGGTTGCGTACCTGGACGCTACTAACAGTCAACTGGCTGACAAAATCGAGGATCTCAAGTCCAGGTCACGCCGCTGTAACCTGAGTGTTGTTGGCTTCCCGGAGAGGCAGGAGGGCTCGGATCCCGTGGCATTCATGTCCACATTTTCCAAGGAGGTCCTTGGCAGTGCGGTGGCGCCCACACCCATGAAGTTGGCAGGGCAAACCATCTAGGCCGTCCTCCGGCAGCACAAGGCCACGGGCGATGATTGTAAAGTTCCACAATTTCAGAAAAAAGGAGGCAATCATCCGGAGGCAAAAGAGCAGCTTTTTTACCGCGGCCAAAAGATCCACATCTTTCGCCACTTCACCTCAACTGTGTCCAAGAAACAAACTGCGTTCCTGGACGTGAAGTGCGAAAAATAGGCCTGTTAACATGTGCTTGTACCTGTGGCTGTGTATGTATGCCAATCTGGTCTCAAATGGGTTGTGTTGATATGTGTGGGTATATGTGCGTGTATGTTTAATGTATGCCTTTAGTTGTTATAGTGTTTGCATCTGGGTGAACATAGTTGCCTCGGCGTATGTGTGCACCATGTTTTATATTGGATTTATATCACTGTACAGTTTTGTTACCTATTGATGCTTCACATTTTTATCTAATTTTTGAATGACTTTTCTCTGGTAAATGAGTTTGCTTTGTGCTGTGGAGTTTTCCAAGTTCACCTCTTGACATGCACAGGAGCTATATAGGCGAGTTACCGCTGTCTCCAGGGGGAGGACTGGGTGTTTGGTGGGTGGGGTTGGCCCAGGGGTGGGTTTTGCGTATGGATGTGTGTTGTTCCTTGTCCCTCAATGTTTGTCCATTTCTCATTTTGTCCTTTTTTCCTTTTTCTATTCTTGTTTAATTTTACCATTTTGTCTTGGTTTTCCTGGCAAGCGTTTGACTGCTGTTTTTTCTACCCCTTACATTTGGCTAGCACCGTTGATGTGTTTTTGAATGTCTAAGCTTTAAACTCTCCAATTAAGGGTTTTTTCTCACCTAAAGAAGCTCAGAGCAGGAGACGCATTTGCACACTAGTGATCACGCAAGGCTGCGGGACTCCAGATACACCCAGGTTTTTCACTCTCATTTTAACTGAAGGGCAAGGGGTGTTGCCATTTTGTTTAGTAGCAGGGTACAGTTCTCTGAGACCAATGTGATTGCTGACAGCAACGGTAGATACATGATAATTACGAGGACCCTCTGGAACACACCAATGGTGCTGGTTAATGTATATGCCCCAAACTTTGATGACGCTAGTTTTACTAACCGGTTGCTGGGGAAAATCCCATCTCTTGATACCCATAGATTGATATTTGGTGGTGATCTGAATTGCGTTTCTAACCCGGCTCTGGATCGCTCTAGCCACAGGATCCCTGGAGATGGACATTGTCTGCCATGTCTAAAGCTTTCCTAGATTTTATGACTGAGAATGGGTGTACTGATCCCTGGAGGTTTCTAAAACCCGGGGAAATTTGGGTTTGGGGACAAGTTTTGCTCTGGGACGCGGCACTAGGCAGGGGTGTCCTCTGTCCCGCCTGCTGTTTGCCATTGCAATTGAGCCCCTTCTGTTGCATTATGGATATCTCCCTTGATTCAGGATGTTTCACGCAAGGGGGTTGATCACAGACTGTCGTTATTTGCAGATGACTTGCTGCTTTATGTCAGTAACCCCGCAGTTTGTCTGCCCTCTGTCCTATCTATTCTGGACAACTTTTGCTCTTTCTCAGGTTACAAGTTAAATCTCCTGAAAAGTTAATGCTTTCCAGTAAACCCAGCTGCACTTCAGCTACGAGTCTGACGAGACACTTTAGCCACGAGCCTTTCCAGCTTAGCCGCTCTGGCTAAGCCCTTTCTTTTCTGCAAATTTCACTCCCCTTCTCACGCAGATTAAGTCAGATTTTAACAGATGGGGTAGCTTACCCCTCACCCTTATTGGAAGGATCAATGCAGTGAAAATGAATAGTCTGATTAACTTATTTTTCATTTGAGATCGCTTTTTCTTTCGAGGGCCTTTTTCAAGATGATCAACCAGGCCATCACCTCATTCATATGGGCGAGTAAGGTACCTAGAGTCAGTACATCCCTACTTCAGAGATGCACACTTAGTGGAGGACTGGCTTTACCCAACTTTCTATATTACTACTGGGCGAACAATTTTCAGAAACTACCATTCTGGCTGCATGCTTCATATTCCCCATGGCGCCATCTTGAGTCCTGCTCTTGCACCGGTACCTCTCTCCCTGCCCTGCTTTGCTCTTCTCTCCCGACATCTCCTGCTCGCTACACTGGCAATCCTGTGGTACTCTCCACCCTTAAGATTTGGTTCCAGTTTCTGCGCCTCTTTAAATTGACCTCTGTGTCCACCTTGGGCCCCAGTGATAGGAATCATGCATTTCCCCCCATTCATCATAGACACTGCCTTCTCCCTCTGGTCAAGAAAAGGTATTGGGACCTTCCAGGCGATGTATGGTGACAGAGGTTTTTTAAGTTTCTCCGACCTGCTTCTAGGTGTTCTCTGCCTCCATCGCACTTCTTCCGCTACCTTCAGGTGCGTCTCCTCCCAATTCCCTAACTTCCCTGCCCCGCCCCCAAGCAGACCCTGGGATGCTGTGCTGTCTCTGCTACCTCATCAGAGAGAGTTAATCTCTCAGATCTACTCATGCATCATGTCTCCGGACGTACACTCTACTAACAAGACTAAATCAGCCTGGGAACAGGAGATGGGGGTCCTGCAGCTGGAAAAAATGGTATTTTCTCTCAGGGGCTCTACCGGCAAATTCGCAAAGCAATGGCAACCCTTCCTCTTTTATTTCGAAAGATAACAGAGGCTACCTTCCAATTAGTCAATCGCTTAATTAGTAATCACAATTAATTGCCTTACATCTCATTCCTTTTTTCTTAGTTTATTTTTCTTTTATCTGTATAATTTTCTTTTTTTCCCCGTATCTTGTTATTTTTACTTTTCCTCCTATCTGGCTCTGGCCTGTTCCCTTTATTACTGTATTATTTAATTTACTTGTATGTATATGTGTTTCTGTTTGTCTACATGTGTGTATGTGTCACGGTTGTAGTGAGGTGCAGAACCAAATGCAGACATTATGAAAGTAAAGTGGATTTAATCCTTTAAACCGATAACACGACACGAACTGTAAACGTAAAAAGGTAAGAAACAAACATAAAACGATGTACAAATAACGTGTAAAGTATTTACTGTAAAAGAGGAATTAAACAAAGGAGTCAGGCAGACAATCGGATGATGACTCCTTCACACTCCATTATTATGGTCAAACACCGCAGTTTACACCCTTGTTGAGAAGTCACTCTGACAGATTGTGCGGGATGAAAGTTGGGTGAATACGATTGCCATATACTGCATGTATCTGAAACAAATTGGTTACACCGATGTCCTGCTGCTGCCATCAAGAAACCACAACAGACTGAAGTGAACTACTGCCCCCCCATCCCATTGAGCTAGATGTGTCTCAGATTCTACAAAGAACTTCTCTCAGTGTCATGAACAAAAACATCAGGGAGGTGGTAGAAAATGGAGAAAACGTTTGCATATAGAAGACAAAAAGTGGTTTCCTAGGCACCCATGATAGAGACCTTCAGGGCAAGATAGCCAGCATTCTTTGACGTGCATTTTTTTGATGATTTTAAGATTGAAACATTATACATAAATGTAGATTTCATTAATGTATATGTTCTATATATGTAATTAGCAAACATTGCCAATTTTGAAATAGTGTTATGATACAACTATTGTTTGTGTGTTTGTGTGGTTTAGGGGGAGTTTGTGTGTGTGTGCTTTTAGATAAATTGCGTCAAAAAGCACAACCGTTACATTTTATCCATATCTCCGGACTGGTTAAAGGTAGAAGACTACGGTTTTTCCACGTTGTAGGGGACAGTCTGCTGCAAAGAATGACTTCCCGTCTGTGTATTTCTGTAAAGTAGAAGCCTTCCAAATCTCTACAACAATACCACAGTATTTCAAGATTTCATCTTTCATCGAGGTGGCACATTTAGGCTCAGAATTATATTTGTTCGTGGATTTTTGTTTATAGTGTTTCACCATATATAACATAGTCTAAAATGAGACCAAATCCATCTGAAAAATAAGTGTAGATAATGTGATAAAGTGTGATTAACATTTATAGATATACATTAATATAAGTAAATACATTTAAATTGGTGTGCTGAGATATCAATGTAAAGCATGCATGTTGTTAGATTCCCGTTCAAAACCAAGTGAAGAGCAATTCAAGTCAGGGGAGATTTGTTTCTTTATTAGCATGAGTCCAAGATGTTGACCTTCCGTAGTTCTTACATGTTCTTCGTCTTAGTCTACTCCAAGCAATCTCTTGGTAATCTCCAAAGACTAAAGGTTTAACACAACCTTTTATGTCAGAATGCATAGGAGGGGGTCAAAGGTTATAGGCAATCAGTACAAAAGGTCCATCCCACAACAAACCCCAGATGGGCTGCTCCTGATAATAAAAACCAATGACAAGGCATGGACAACCCCCTTAAGAGACATGAACAACACCCTTAAATGACCACATCCTGTCCATTGTCCTTTGTTCTATTCATTAACTGTGTCAAACCTAAACCATTTCAGTTCCATATTCCAACAATGTCAAAGCAAGTATCGTTGAGAAATAAAATAATTAATAATAATCATAAATGTTACAGTATCTCACAGCTATCCGCTCACATCATTTCGTTGATGTTATGTAAGACTTGGTTCAAAACTACTATTTAAATTAAACCTGTTGATGCTTGAGTACAAATGTTAGACTAGATCTCAAGAACATATACTGTCGTGTCCTGGATGCGGGCCCCTAGCCATCTCTGTGCTTTGGGGCTCCCATTCAGGGCATGGCACATGGAGAGGCCTCTAGCCATCTCCATGCCATTGTGGGCTCCCCAGTCAGAGCAGCTGCATTCAGTTGACTCTGATTGGGGAGCCTACTTAGGTTAGTTGTGCACCACACCCGGTGTGGTTTATTGTTTGTGTTTGTCTTTGTACAGCTTCACGGTTTGTCTTTTGTTTAATACCCTTTTCAAGTAAATACGTTACACGTTTCTTGTTAGTCGTTATATGTTTGTTTGCTACATCGTTTAGCACCTTTCATTTTCCGGTTACTGTTCGTCTAGAGTTTGTATCTGTTTGTTTGGGATTAAATCACCATTTACTTTTGAACAATGTCTGCGTTTGGTTCGCCTGCACAACACAGCCGTGACAGAATAAACCACCACCAAGAACCAGCGACATTCGACGGGCAGCGTTGGGGGAGAGAGCAGTACACCTGGTTGGGGGACTGGGGATCCGACTCTCTCTCCTCTGACGATTCAGGGGCGGAATACAAGGACTGGGATCTTCCTGATGATGATCCAGGCTGGGGTGTCAACAGGGGGTGGACAAGTCCACCTTCAACCCGAGTACCATGGGTTACCTCGGCACCCAGCATGGCCGCATCCCAGGGTCGCCCCCAAATGTTTTTTTGGGGGGGCCTATCAGGGCTACCTGGGGTGCCATGGCTGGTACCTGAGGGGAGATCCAGGCAGTCCGAGTATCTGTCCCTGTCTGCGCTGACCGCGGGCTCCCGCCTGTCTCCCTGGGAAGGGAGCAGGCTAGCCAGGC
>JACXGK010005182.1:0-24331 GCA_016801125.1 Novumbra hubbsi | reverse complement strand
CCCCCTCACCAACACCTTTCACCAACACCACTCACCAACACCCCTCACCAACACCACTCACCAACAACCCTCTTACTTCCTTATTCAGAAGAGAAAAGAACATCCTCTTACCCCCGAAAAGCCTTCTGCTTGTCTTTGTTCCTCTTCTTTCTACAGCAGAAGATGACAATCCCCAGAACCAGGAGCCCAGCCAGGACCCCTCCAATGATGGCCAGTGTGGACCCCATCTTCATGGACGCTGAAGAGTGTTGGAAAGGATGGAGGAAAGGGAGTGCTATTGATTTATCTTCAGGGGATGACTGACTAGTTCACTTGCAGGGTTTATATCACCCACCGTTTAATGCCATATATAGTCTGGTGTCCAACATTAGTGGCCAGTGTCTAATTTATTCAATACAACTAATAACTGTGACTGCGTCAGACTTGAACCTCAACTTGAACCTTAACTCACTACGGAATACTCTAGATCATCTTTCTCCCAGGCTTGGCCAGGTGTCAAACCCACACACAACCCCACACACACACAGAAAAACCCCACACACACTGATAGCCAGAGTATACTCACCAGGCATGACAGTGAGGGTGTAGTTGAAGCTGGAGGAGCTGATCTTGTTGGTTGCTGTGCAGATGAAGAAACCTGAAGTCTCCATAGATATATTGAACAATGACAGAACTCCTTCTTCTAAAAGAACAAAAAAAAATACATTAAAATGTGGTGGAAAAAAAGTTTGGGGGAAAATATAAAAAATATATATTTGAAGACTTTCCAAAGTAAAGCTGAATACACACATATAGGAGAGGAGCGGAAATCCTGTTCCTTTAAAGACAACAAATATACCTAACCTTTATGCATACAATAACCTAACCCTAACCCTTCAACTTAACCACAGTTAATGCCTAAACTTAACCCTAATTTTAACCCAAAACATAATTCCAGGTCTGATAAAGCTTCTTGTTGAATTGAGGACAGGTCAAATGTCCTCATTGGTATCGGTTTTCCACAGACACACAGTACCCACTCTCTGTGGTCCTTGGGGGGAATGGTCTGTTGGTGTTCCGGACACCGTAGCTACTCCACTTGTAGGTGGGGGTGGGGGAGCCCTCTTCAGACACACAGGTCAGGTTGATGTTGGCCCAGTACTCTGCTTCACCCTGAACCCTGACCACCGGGACCGAAGGAGGCACTGGGGAAGGAGGAGAACATCATGTTGTGTCATTTTAAAGCCGTCCAGCAGAGGGCAGTGAAGTCCTGATCAAACACAGCAGCGCCATCTCGCCGAAAGAAGACACTAACACACAGTCAATCAGCAGGACCACTGATCCAGTGACTTACACTTAGCTAATTCATTATAACATAGCTGGAGCAACGACCAGATATACAGTATTGTGCAAAATTCTAAGGCACCTGAAAGTCAAACTAAGGCAATTTATTTGTATACATATTGTTTTAATTTAAAATGCATATAATATATATACATTGTTTTCACAAATAAATACTTGCTATCAAAATTAATGTGGATACATTTGGAAACAATGTTCAGGTGACTAGGACTTTTGCACAGTCCTGCACATTTCTCAACGCGGGCTCCAGCTCGTGGCGTCTCACCCAGAACCACCAGTTCGGTGGTGGCGGACAAGACCCCCTCGTCGTCTCCGGGGATCTGAACCCGGCACTGCCACAGCCGGTTCTCCAGCATGGTAGCTTGGCGGATGGTCAGGGTGCTCTGCCCTCCAGGGATGTCGTTGATCATCTCCACCCGGCCCTTGTAGGAGGGCTTGATGTCCAGTTGACCAGTGTTGGAGTAGTATGAGGCAATCACGATCTACACAACAAAAGGAAAGAGCATCAGGAATGTGTGCTGAAGAGTGTAGAAAACACACTCTGCTGAAGACTGAGGTAAACACACTCTGCTAAAGACTGAGGTAAACACACTCTGCTGAAGACTGAACTAACCACACTCTGCTGAAGACTGAGGTAAACACACTTTGCTGAAGACTGAGGTAAACACACTCTGCTAAAGACTGAGGTAAACACATTCTGCTGAAGACTGAACTAACCACACACTGCTAAAGACTGGGGTAAACACACTCTGCTGAAGACTGAGGTAAACACACTCTGCTGAAGACTGAGGTAAACACACTCTGCTGAAGACTGAGGTAAACACACTCTGCTGAAGACTGAGGTAAACACACTCTGCTGAAGACTGAGGTAAACACACTCTGCTGAAGACTGAGGTAAACACACTCTGCTGAAGACTGAGGTAAACACACTCTGCAGAAGACTGAGGTAAACACACTCTGCTGAAGACTGAGGTAAACACACTCTGCTGAAGACTGAGGTAAACACACTGCCGAGTCGTGTCGGTACTCTAACACTAACAACCAATTAGCGTGTCCTTGTGGAGAATGAAGATAAACCAATCTGTGATCTCTGCAAAACCTATTGATCATGATCCGCGGGCGGCATTGGTTTTAGATATAAGTGACATGGCTTTAGATATAGGTGAAATGGTTTTAGATATAGGTGACATGGCTTTTGATATAGGTGACATGGTTTTTGATATAGGTGACATGGTTTTAGATATAGGTGACATGGTTTTTGATATAGGTGACATGGTTTTTGATATAGGTGACATGGTTTTAGATATAGGTGACATGGTTTTTGATATAGGTGACATGGTTTTAGATATAGGTGACATGGTTTTAGATATAGGGGACATGGGCCTCTTGTTGACCTGGAGTCGGCACGAAAAAAACTTTGACTTTTATATCACTTGTTTGCACGTCACATGAATAAGATCATGATTCTAGGTTGTGAGCTAGGACGTGAGTATGTTACAGCCAGGCTGTTTATTAGTATAATATTATATCATGAAATAGGCTCGTCTAACCAGCGGCTGACTTAAAAGAACTGCAGGAATGGACAAATCGCCTATTGGACTGTTCATAAAAATGTGTTAATAAGTCACGCCCTAAAAAAGGGACTGGATATATTTATAGGGGTGGGAGGGGGGGGGCGCTGAACAGGGGAGCCATCCAAGCTAAAACCACTACTGTCCGCAAGCGGGATTAAAATTAAGTCAACGTCGTCAATAACTTCTGACTGACCTTTGGCTCTTCGGGTTTATCCGCCTCCATGGTCCACGTGACGATTACCAACAAGTTGTCTGGCTTGGCAGGTTGGAACCGACACGGCAGGGTGACGTCATCGCCTCGTTTCACCTCGTATTCACGCAGTGGAATGGTCACCTGAAGCCCCCTCACAGCGGAAAACACTGGAAAGGAAGCGTGGCACGTTTTCATCTAAACAGACGTTTATTAAATGTACATTTTAGGTTCAACCTGAACTATGAGGTAAATCGTTTTGAAACGTGTTTGTTTTGCATATTTTTGTCTCACCGAGGGCAAGTCTGGAGAGCAGAGTCGACCCACTGAACAAAGAACGTCCGTTGACGTTTGAAATGGCCATTTATAGTAATATTTATTTGAACATCCCTAAGGGCATATGTCAATTATATGATGCATATCTGGATAAATAATGACATATAACTAAGACGAAAAATACAAAAGGTAAAGTTTTTTCACATTTTGCAAGAACTAAGTTATTCTATACGCTTTGTAAGACACTTGAGATATAAACACAAGGGCTTTTGATATAAACATGAGGTCAAATGTTCAAAATATTTTTATATTAATTTGTTATTGCGCCTAGGTCATATTTTCTGACATGGTCCTCCAAGTGAAAAGGGTTAGCAGGAGACGGGATAGAAGTGGTAGTAATGACTGTGACGGACCCACTGATTTCATATTTTAGTATCCTATAATAAAAGTTTGGAGATGCATTTTGCACACTTAGAATTATACAAGTTATTTGTCAAATGCATTAGGAGTATCTTTTAAATGTAATATAATTTTGTTTCCAATCAAGTATACTAAAGTAAGAAATTAGAGGGTCCATTTTAGCGCTTAGTATACTTAAATGTTTATACAATTTTGTATAAAGTATCAAGTACCATTTTAAAAATAATACACTTTTTATTTGGGTTGGCTCCTGCCATTAACTGCCAGTTAAAGTCAGAACTTTTCAAAATTAAGACCCAGAAAAAGGTTTTCTCCATGGATTTAGATTTTGTTAATCTGACTCTCAAACTGCAAAACAAAAATGTAAGTTAGGATTGAAATGATAGCTGCAATTATTATTCCGATAAAAATGGAAGATCACTTTTAAATGAAATTGTTTAATAAAATATTTGTGAAAAGTGTATAGTGCCTTGGATATTTAGAAATCATAACACAGGGAGGAAGAGCATAGCTGATTTTAGGGGTATGATTTGAAATGGGCAAGTTGTCTCACTATGTCATTGAAACAGCGACCTTAAAATGGTGTCTGTATAACGTCCTCAAATTATGCCCTGTCAACGTTCATTTCAGCCCCTGGAACATCGGGCTTAGACGTCTTTTAGACTTCTTTCCAACGTCACATTGTTTACTGGGAGCTTTGTTAACCTAAACGAGTCGTTTTTTTCGATTCCAGAACGAATCTTTTTTTAATACACATCAGGTCTTGATGAAGGAAATATTTTAAATATCAAAACCTTTCCTGTACATTGTGTAATTCGTTGAGAACAAGATGACGTAACAACGGTCAATAGAACCGTAGTTACCAAAATGATTGAGGGCAGGATTCAAACTCACACCGAAAATCTAGGTAAACAATTGATATTGTTCCAACTTGCGTGAATTTCATCAAGGCAAGTCATAATGTGACTCAGTAGTGTGTATGGCCCTTACCAGCCTGTATGAATTCCCGACAACGTCAGGGCATTTTGAGGTTGTCTTTCCTGTGCACCTGTTGTCATTTGCACCTAGCCAGATGACACTGATTCAAAATCGCCTATGCTTCATAACTGGACAGATAAATATCCCTGAATTTTAATTGACTTGGTGTTATACTGAGATGATTACGTGTCCCCAACTTTTTTGTGGGGATCAGCGTAGATACATCTTACCTGATCCAAATGTTAGATAGTCTGCTTTTAACTAACGTGTCCCTACTGGAAAAATGCGCGTAAACACAAATATGAAGTTGTTGTTTCTCCGGTGCGGATATGTAATCTTTAGTACACAATTGTTGATAGTAATCGCCGTTTGAGGAACAAAAACGTAATTAAAGGAGCCAAACGAACGGCTCCTTTCAACAATGGATGCAGTCAACATATGTATCGAAATGTATATGTCCAAAACAACAAGAATCTACAAGTACAGGACAATATTTAAAAAATCTGTACATTAAATACATGTCATACATGGTATATTAATGTAGAACAATAAACTGTATAAAAAAGTTCCAATTTCTACATGCCTAGTTCCGGAAAGAAAATTATTTTATTATTGCTTTGGTTAATTATTAGCTAGGATGTTGAAACCGCAACACCAGAAACAAAAGCAGCCACCATATTGTTTGGTTTTAAGTGACGCAAACCAACAGGCAGGGGATTTTAAAACACAAAAAAATAAAATACCTATTTGTAGATAATAGTAATTTGGTCCTATCCGACGTAGTATCTCCAGTCAGACCAGTCTAGTTGCTACTCAAACCCATTCTCCCTAGGGTGGAGTTAACTTTTCACAAGGGGTAAGATGGGAGTCATTTTGCATGGATAACTGAAAGATTAACCTAAAACAAAAACAGAGAGAGATATACATACCTGAAAGCAGGACAAACAGTCTCATTGACGAATCTCCCTTTTTATTCGCCCACAGGATAGAAAAATAGCGGTTTTCTCCGGTGTTGAACATCCTATTCAAACCCTTCAAGGGACCCTCACGCAGGCAACAAATCACAGGCGCCTGCCGCACCTTTTCCGTAACTCTCTCAGGTGCCCTGGTCTAATTGGTTCTACAACTGTTGACTTAAGTTAACACCCTATTTGTTGTGTAGTCACGTGAGCGAAGTTATCCAGGCTATGACTGCCTTAACCTTGTAATAAAAGAATGCGTCGATCGGAAGTACCGACATTCAATGACCTGTGCCCGCCTTTTTACAAAGCCACACCTTGACGCACACTCATTTCAGTAAGGTTAGAACTGTGCAAATGCATAGATTTTTTCAGACCAGATCGAAGTCCTGCACCGGTGTTAAGTTGCAAAAGTATTACGGTACCAGTTATAATACATAAAATATAACTGTATTGGGTGAAAGATGATGGCAGATAAGGCCGATTGCTCAACCTGCAGATGTCAGTGTTGGACTGAAAATATAAGGCCAAATACACATGAAAGTAGTTGCTATTTTTAACCTTTCCCTGAATATTTTTTCCTGTCTACCCAAACGGTTTGCTTCCGTCAAACGCGCTGATACACACACCGACGTGTTTTCTCTGCGCAGAATCTGAGTACCTCAAAACTGCAAAACCTAAACGTAGTAATTCTCCACAGAATATCCTTACAACGGCACACATTTTCTTCTGATGGTGTAGTTGCCTTGTGCACACAACCCACGACAGAGACAAGCAAAAACGTGTTCATAAATGAAGCATTCTACATCCAAACATTACGGCTCTGAGACAAGGCTTTTCTATCGCACATCAATCTAAACAAGACAAGTTTTCACTCCTTGTCTGGTAGTTTGATTTAACAACAGCAGCTGAATACATTTATAATACAAGCCTGTCCCAACGGCCGAGGTCAATGAACGTAACCGGTTCTTAGCTTGTAACTAGGCTTTTTCAGTCCAACATGATTAACTAGCATTAATAAATAAACACAACAGCTAGCATTAACGTGTACCTATATTTCCGAATTGTCGTAGAGTTGCATACAGCGAGACCACACATGCAAACCCGAATGACGCAAACTACTGTTAACAAGGCTGTTATCCCCCAAAGGACAGAAGAACATTGTTTCTCTCAGAGATTTTTCAACTGATTATACGCGGAATACTTAAAACTCTCCACCATTTCAGAGATATGCGTGTCAGGCTCTGCACATTCTTAAATGCACCCTACCTGTTGACGTGGATCTCAACCTTAACGAGTTGGGCTGGATGTTCCTGGGGTGTTAGGCCAGTCCGCTCCAAGACCCCGCGGTGTTCCCCTCCCAAAGTAGAAACATCAAGGTGGGGATTCGCTGTGGGCAGACCCACGCCCTGAGTGGAGCAAGTACTAAACCTGGCCGAGCTCACAACCTGTAACCCAATCAAGGGTCTTTGTTCTTCCATCTATGGTCCCCCAGGTGTCCCTCCCCTATGGAAAGGTTGGTCCGGCATTGGCCCTAACTCTGTTCTGGCATCCCATCTATGGGACCTGATTATAAATAAAATTGCACAATATGTTCTTATTTAAATTGTTATACAGTATACAGCACAGTAGGCCCGGTTAAATAATTAAAAAAATAATAATAAAGTACATAATGAATTAAAATCTCTGTGTCTCTTATCTGAAACTAGGACAGCGGGTCTTTGTCCCTATTCTTAATTAGGATTGACGTCTTTCACCCAGGTATGACCACAGGTCATTAAAGTGTAGGGATTCAATAACAGTGTATCTGTCACAAATAGTGCTGGTGGGTAACTCTAACGCTATTCACATGGAAAGTAAATACACTTACAGTTAACCGACAAACCTGAAAAAAACCTGAAAGCTGCTGGAGTAATTTGTATTATCTTAAATACCGCACACTTTTAACATATGCTCTCACCCTGTCATAGTCTCATGTCAGACTATGGTATATTTTAAAAGCCTTCCTCTATATATATATTTTTTAATTCAATTTCATTTATACTTTTTAACACATAATTTCTCAATGTCTTCTCATTATGGTGAAATTAACTTGCAATGGAATATGCTCTTTCCATTGGAAGTTTCAATGTGCCACTTTTGCTACATTTCTTTTTAATTTAACCTGTATACAGGGAAAAGAACATAAAACCAAGGTCTAAAAACATTAAATGGCTTCAGATAGTGCATGTTTTTCCTTTATTAGAAGATGCATTTTCAACATTAAAGTATAAAATCTATATTTACTGAACAAAATGCCAAAATGAACCAAAACAACATGTTGCACATACAATTTGCTCCGTATACTTTCACATGCTTGCACAGTTAGATTCGAACTAATTGTGTTATTTCAACACATTCACACACAGCATGAACTAAAAAAACATGCACAATGTTTCTAATGTGTTTTTTATGTAGGATGAAAGCACAGGCTAAAACACCGATCCAGCGTTACAGTTGTTCTGGGTGTGTGTTTTCTCCTTTTCCGACCAGCTACAAGGGCTGGGATTTCGGCTTAAATATTCAAAATGGCGGACGGAGGAGCAGCAAGTCAAGATGAGAGTTCAGGACCAGGTAATCATTACAGCATTTTACATATTCATACTTATATTCAAACTCTCTTTCTCTCAAGCCATGTTGCACGGACGAAAAGAGGCAACAAGATTATTTGGCCCCAATGTTTCCGTTTTCTCCATCATTTGATTTTATTCACAGCTAGCGGATATTTGACAGGGGGGAAAACGGGCTATTGCAGTGCGACGGCAAATTAGAGGAAAAAAACATAGCTACCTCCCTTTGTGTGATAAGACCGCTGTACGCCGCTACATATTCATACCCCCGTCTACAAATGCGATTTAGCATATTTTATTAGTAATCGACAACTTGACTGTGTTTTTAATACATGCCATATTCATATACTGTACTGTTCAAATACTGTACTGTGGCTAGCTTGATGAGGTGGCTAGTTACTCTGCTAAAGCCAGGCAGGTCGGCTTTGTGTTGATGCTTATTGTGGCGTGAACCTTCTTGGAGGTTTGCATATTCATTTTCTACCAACAGCTAGCGGTCGTGCTTATAACTTTATACTCGTATTTACAGTGGCTTGATAGACGCTAGATCTTGATGTCGGTGGGCTTAGCGCAGCCGGATTTTATATGGCCATTCTCCACAGCCTTTGTGGTCGATGCAGGCGTTGTAGCCTGTTGTGTTATTCATGTGGGCCTGTCCGGCCATAGACAATGCGGAGTTCAGCATATTCATTAACTATCAGCTTGTTTTTGACGCAAAATATGTCCAGTTTTAGCTGGCCGCATCAAGCCAGATATTACAAAATGTCACCAGTAGCAGGCATGCAAACCTTGGGCCTACTATTATGTTTACTGTAGTCTAACATATCTTTTTAAATCATGGGTAACAAAAAAAACAAATCTATGAATCTGCCCATGTTCTGCACCTGGGCCAGTTTCCCTGCCGAAAAAGCGTACTATCTACATAAGCGCTTTTCTCAAGTCAATAGATAAAACACGATACTATTTGATCATCCGTATTGTTTACTATATTTCATTCTAGAACGTCTTGTTTTTGTGCCTCAAATGCGTTTTAGCCTTATTTACGTTTTTAGTTTTTATCTTCTCGGGCATAACAATCAGTAAAAACATGACTAGATAAACAATATTTAAAAGCTACCCCGCTTCTATAAATCGAACTAAACATGCACGGTAAAAATGCGAGAAAGGTTCTTTGAGAGCCTTCTCCAAATAACACAGAAAACGGATAAAAGTGTTTCTCTTTGGTAGCCGCCATTGTCCCTACAATTGCTAAAGTCGTTTACGGAGTTCGTGAAAAAGCTTTGAAGTTTCGTAGCGGAGACCGTCTAGTCTTGACTTAAGTGTTGTTTGTGTGCACGTCTGTGTGGGTGGCGTTTGTTTACTGCATATATTAAACGCTTCATTTGAATGCCTAATTCGGGGAGGTTTCCTTTTTATTTAAAAACGACACCGTGTTATTCCCCGCCTCTCTTGTTTTGAATGATTCCGTCTTCAGCATCTGTTTTGAATGCCGTTTTTAGCATCAATGTCCGCGGGGCCTACCTGTGCAACTTTCAGGGGGAGGGTTCGTGAGGCCCCATTTCCGTAACAGCGAGGGGCACTAGAGAGAAAGCCCCACCTATTCATGTTCTGGGTCTCATTTTGATGAAAGGTCGGAGAGCGACGAACAACCATGTTGTTTTCTAATCAGACCACTAAGAACACTATTGCCAACAGTGTAGCCTAAAACCCGCTAGCTCATCATGTTATTTCTTTCACCAGCTGTGGTGAACATTCGTTTCAAGCCAACAAACATATTTTTTGGGAACTAGCCAACAAACTAGGTTTGTGTACTAGGATATTTTTGTTGCGGCTTAGGTGTACGTGTGTCCACGATTCAGTCGTATGTCCCTGTAACTGGTCAAAGAGAAGTCTGTTGCTGTGTTGTGAAATCAGTTTCATGGTACAACGACGTTCACTTAGAACAAAAGCTACTTTTTAGGGGTCAGAAAAGGTGAGGGATTATCGCTCGCTTCTCTGTTTTTTAAGCCCCCACCCACCTCCTTTTCCATCCTGTGAGTTCCGATCATGAATATTCATAGCTGTAAACATGGCTGTCGTGAATAATGCATGACGTTTAGTAATAGATGCAAGGCATCTGAAAAGTGTGTATGAAGTACCTACAGACAAGCTGTTGTGGAGAGTAGAGCACGTCAGCCTGCTGTACACGTCCAGGTGGATAGGGAGACACTGGGCACGGGGAAGTTAACCCGGTTAGTGGTGGGTTGGTACTGCCACCCTCGGAACAGGTCTTTTGGAGGTCATTTTCCTGGTCAGCCACTTGCTCGTCCTCGGCTTCCCATTTACATTTAAGACCCTGTTTCTGCTAGCGCCGTTTGAAAGTTATGAACGTTTGTAAAAGTTCAGTTGGTGATATATTTTCATTTTAGTCATTTAGCAGACTCTCTTATCCACACTGGGATGCAGTGGCAAGGGCATATATTTTTACACCTTTTTTGTAGTGGTCCCCTGCGGGATTTGAACCCACAACTTTGGCGCTGCAAGCTCCATGATTTACAAAATGATCCATGCAGGACAGATGTTACCTGGCTGTGACCTGTACGCTATTTAGGGAACCACATGTTGATTTCGTTGTGTTTTTGTGTGGAAGTCCAGTGTCTAACATATCATGTCAATATAGCACATTTCTTTTTTTGGAATATAAACTGTTAGCATGATTGCTCGTGACTAAGCTGGGCTACGCTAATATAAAGACACTGACACGTTTTGTGTCTAAAAAAAGCACCCTTCACCTCAGAGACAGGTCAGACCTCACCTGAAGACTCAGATTCTTAACAGCAACACAAGTGAATGTGTTGGCAGTCAGACACCTGAACCAACGGCAGACAAATGGCTGAAGACACCTCATTGATGGCTCCAGATCTTTTGTGGACAGGTCCTGTGTGTGAACGGGGCGAGCATCTCAAGGCTCAAATTGGGATTCTGTCAAATCTCAGGTAGTACAGTGAGCAGAAGTAGGTCCTGGGTTTGTTTAATCATTAATTGTTGTCAGGCCTGTTTGCACGTGGGATAAGCAGAAGGCAGATGGGGCTGTTGTTTAGTGTGAGAAGACTTCGCTCTCCTCATAAAGTGGGAATCGCAATTGTTTGGCTGGGTGCTCATTACACAGCATTTAGCCTGTAACATCTGTAGATGCTATTCATTGTTTAGATTCACATTGCATGTTCTAACGTGTATAATACAAGAGACAGGTGTCATGGTAACATGTTGTAACATGTGTATAATAGGAGAGACGGGTGTCATGGTTACGTGTTGTAACATGTGTATAATACGAGAGACGGGTGTCATGGTTACGTGTTGTAACATGTGTATAATACGAAAGAAGGGTGTCGTGGTTACATGGTTGAAGGACATGACAGTTTCGACTCACAAGCGCCACATTTGACAGAACCTTTACAACATCGCCACAATGCTTTTTCAGTTTAGACCAGAGTACCGTGTTTGTCAGTGCTATATTACTTATATAGTAATATTACGTATGTACCGTTATATAACTATATTACGTATATTACTGACACATATGGAGTTAACTTTGCTATATTAAATTATGGGTTCTTAGTTTGAACACCTGGTTTACTGGAGAAGAAAAAAAACTATGGGGTATCTTTGTAAAAAGTTTGGGTGTGCCTTTTCCTCTTTTGTCCTCTATATTTCTCCATTGTTTCTCAAACAAGATGTGGAGGCAAATAAAACCAGGAAGTCTCGTGTTTGTACTTTACATATGCCTGAGAAAAGTTACAAACATCACGGGACAACTTCTATAAATGTCACTGGAATTACATGCATATCATTGTGTGCTTGCGATGCCTTCCATCACGTCTCTGTTCGCATTAGCTGTTCCACTATATTCACTCACTGCTAATGAGTTACCTATTTAAAATTCTCTCAGCTTGAATATTTGCATAATGCATTGTTCGCTCCACAGTTGTGTTTTGTCAGCCACCCAACCTAGCAACTGTGGTTTAAATAAAGTGCATTTCTCCTAAGGCCTACTCTTAGTGTCGGTTCTTTGCCTTGAGACCCTTTTAGTTTCCCATTTAGTTTTGCTTTCGAAAGGCCAGTTTGGTTTACCTGTAAAGGTTTTACTTCTTGTGGTTTACTTGTGATGTGGTTTACTGTCGTCTGGTGGGGTTTTGTGTCATCTGGTGGGGTTTACTGTCGTCTGGTGGGGTTTTGTGTTGTCTGGGGGGGTTTTGTGTTGTCTGGGGGGGTTTCGTGTCATCTGGTGGGGTTTACGATGGTGGTCCAGGTAAAGGGATATGGGGCATGTTCTTGAATGCTAAATTAAAACAATTGAGGGGGGACCTCTGAATAAGAACGATAAGACTAATGGAATGTGAAGCTAATCTAAATATGCTAATTTTAATATGCGTAGCCAATAGTGCCCCCCCCCCCCAGTCATCCTCTTTCCAGCGTGGAATGCCATAACCAAAGTCATTACCCCAACCCAAGCCATAACCCCAACCCTATCCACAACCAAAACCCTAACCACAGGAGTCCGGCTGTAATGACGTGGTGGTTGAATGTGGAGTTATTTATTTCTGTTTGAATGCCTCTCCCTCATTCGTCTCCTTAAAGTCCTTGCCAGTGACAGTCGGAGACGTTCTGTGGGTTATTACACGTGCCCTGCCACGTCTCCATGCCAACGTACCCTGAGCCACTGGCTGTTGGCTTCGCCCAGGATTCTGGGAGGTTGTTTGCTCCTGCTCTTACCTGGTGCTTTTATCTAATTACTCTGCTCCCTGCATTCTGTTGTTAATTGGACTTGTGCTGGTGCCCCCGCACACGATACTCGGTATACATTGTCCCAGCCAATCTCTCTCGCTTTTTAATTCTCCTCCTTCCATTCCCCTGTTTATCATCCTCTAAAAAGCCATCCAATTAATATGGTAATGAGATGATAAATATTTATGGGGCTTTTAAATTATGCAGAAAGCTTTCAGAGCCCGGTGTGAGACGAGTCTTTCGCAGGACTTCAAAGCCTTGCATTGCTAACGAGGCAGCGCCTGATTTGCGTATGGCTTTAATCAGCTGAATACTGATTATACTTCATTATGGGGGGGGTTCAGCCAGCTGCACTCATTTCAGTTTTCTTCCAGAAAGACAGAACTTTTTCAGTAGTCGTGACAATTTCTGACACGCACAAGTGGGACGGACGGGGAGGGGGGGGGGGTAAGAGGGAGACGTCTGACAAAAAAGGGAGAGCAAGTGAGAGTTAGTAAGAGCTAGTCTGAACCCTTCTGGCTTTGGTGGAGTGTTGAGGTGGTGAGTCAGTGTTCTTCAAACTGTGCCAGTGTCTCTCTGGCTGTGCACTGTCTCTCTCTGGCTGTGCACTGTCCTTTTGCCGCTTCGCAGACGCTCTCCTCACGAGCGACTTCCGGGATCAATTAGGGTTATTTGCTTCATCTAAGGGCACATTGACGGATATCTCAGCTTGCGAGCTTGGAGGCTAGAACCGTCAACCTTCCGGTGTCTGTCACCGGCAGGCTCCTGCCGTTTCCGTTGTGCTGGACTGCTTAGTGGGTGAAGGGGCGGCCTGTTGCCCGGGCAGCCTGACGGAGGGTGTGTCTGGCGGGACCGGGCTCACAGCCATGCTGAAAGACACGGACGCAACTGGCGTTGGTGAGTCGTGGGGTCCTGTTTGGGTGTGTGTCTGAGGATTGTCGAAGACAAAACCGGGGTGAACGTTGTCCTGCTGAGGTTTTGTGTGTTCACACGCTCTCCTATTTACTAGTTGGCTGACGAAGATGATTGTACATTTCATATGTCTGGAACTGTTATGGTAAATACTCTGCGTATAGACTCCACGTAGATGTTGTCGTCTAGCCTCTTAGAACGAATAGGGTGTCTAGTGCCTTGGAGCAGGACATGCGATCTCACGTCTCCGTGATGTGAAGCCTTTAGGATCTGTTTTGGGATTGGACGTTGGGGCGTTGCTGTACAGAGTCAATGAACGCTGAGTAAATGTTTCTGTCTGTCTGCCTCTTCCAGATTCCAGAATGAACGATCCGTCCGAAACAAAGAAAAGTGCGATGGAGAATAAGGTTGGGGATGGAAACACAGGTGAGTTGACCTGCCCGCTGTGACCATTCCTGTACCTGGGAGACGTTCAACCACCGAAAACATGAAACAGTATTATAAACGGTAATAACCGTCTATTTCTGACAACGTGCAGTCCTGTTTTATGTCTCCCGGGTCTCCTGTCGTGTGCCGTGGGGAGGGGGTCTCTTGTTGCCGTGGGGAGGGAGTCTCTTAGCAGATTTAGATTCTCTGCAAGACAGAGACACAGGAAAGAAAGCGGGAACCAGAAGAACATCTTAAGAAAAATCCTTAAGAAAAACATTTACAGTTTTGGCTCATAGATCTTTTGCCGGGTGACGATTGAGAAGCGGAGAGCAAAGAAGGTTCTGTGGAGGTTGACTGGATAGTTTTTGTTGTACCGTGGCTTTGATGGTAACCTATATCACGCTTTCCGGTTCTCAGGAGTGCAAACAAATGGACTGGATTTTCAGAGGCAAACGGTTCAAGCCACGAACACAATGACCAATGCACAAGCACAGGCGCTGCTCCAACAGGTAACTCCCTCCCTCTGAATCAGACGCACGTCCGCCGCCTCAACCGGCAGAGAGCGAGCGTGAGGCTGCATGTATTTATTTATTAACTGATCCGGTTAAGGAGGTTTGTGTGCGTTTGTGGCACCTAACCAAGCTGGCAGGGGGGTAGTCAAAATGAGGAGTTGGGACAGAGGCATGCCAGTAGATCAGACACACACACACACACACACTGGCAAGGGAACAGTATATTTAAATGAGCTAGGCGCTCTCGGTATTGCCTGGCAACAAGGCAGATTAATCAACCCGGTATGCTAACTAGCTGCTCTGCGGTTGCTCGGTAACAGATGGCTGAGAATATGCAAATCTATGCAGAATTTACATGCACTGCATACGTTTTTTTCCTTCTTTTTAATTAACTTCTCTGCTCACTCACCCTTCTCTCTTTTCTGTGGGCTACAGTTAATTTCAAACTGCCTTCTACTATTTCCTTTGTATTGTAGATAATATTCTGTTAAGACAATACCTTTTATATAAAACCTATTACTAAAACCCTGTATGTTCAACCCCGTGTGTTGTCTGTCCTGTGTTGAACCCTGTGTGTTGTCTCTCCTGTGTACAACCCAGTGTGTTTTTTCTCTTGTGTTGAACCCTGTGTGTTTAACCCTGCGTGTGTGTCTGCATGTGTTAGGGCTCCATCGTTATGGGATTTGGGGACTTCTGACTCCACCTTTTAGGAAAGCAGCATTTTTATATGCTTATATTTGGTTGTTGTTGGCATGAGAGCTGAACATTTTTCCATAAATTGTACTCTGAATGATTAACATCTAGTGCCAATTTAAACAAATATATTTTCTTATTATTTAGCATTCTATTCCTTCCAAAGCGTTCAAGTTACAGGCACCAATAAAACTGTAAAACTGTTCATTCTAGATCAATTTGCCTGCCAACAATGTTTAGATATCTTTTGTTTCACTTCTAAAACTTCTATTGACTTGAATGTGATTTCTTATATAGGATCTCTTCATCGGCTTTAATTGAATTACAAAACCTCTTTCACTTGAACCAATCAAGATGGGATGGAGACCAAACCAACTTTAGTTCACCTCATTCTGGCCACGCCAACCTAACATGCTTTAACCTTTTTCAAATATCAAGACACACATTTACATATTAACTTACTCCAAAACTTTATCTCTCAAAGTTCTATCTAGAGAAACCAGACTGACTTTGTGTCACATGTTCAGGATATCTCAACATAGAATGCTTGAACATACATTTGCGTAATTAGCATTGATTAATTACAATTCTCCAGTTTCTTTTGATACATTCAAGCTAGAGATGTTATTATTTTTGTCTCTTCCTCGACTTCTCTTCTAATGAAATGTAAAATATAGGAATTATTCCAGTACCACCTACAACTTACTAAGGCGCGTTTCAATGCTTCCAAAGTAACTTAAAATCTGGTTTAACATCTTATGTAGCCTTCATCTTGAATATATATTTATGGGACCTTTTCACACTAACGGGTTATTGCGATGACATTTGAACATAAACAACACTTACCTAATATGTCAATACACATTTATATTTACATTTCCCACATTGATGTTATGACATGGCATGTGCAGCGTTTGGGAAAATATTTTAAGAAAAAGGGCTAAATAGTTGGCCAGCTTGCTGGTTAAGTTCATTATATATTCAGTTAATTTAATTGAACTAAAAATGTGTTTCAACTGGCTCATGGATTATTAAATCAATCATTAGAATATTGGTCTTTTGTTTTAGGCTTGTGCCAAGTTAAATCTATTGTTAGCTATTCCAAATTCAACAGTCGTAACATTTTGCAATAGATTAGCAAACTGGCTCAGCTACAACTGACTTCATACTAAACACAAAATAATACGGTTTGGGATACTGCTAACCAGTGCAACCTGGATAACATACAAAATGTTCCCCCAATAGCTAGCGAAATAGCTGTTGTTGCTAAGTTAGTTGTTACCTTGGCCAGCTAATATGAATTAGCAGTTGTCCCTGCGCCAGTCGAGACTGAGTGTGACACACAATTTGCCCAGAATGCTAGTTAAGCTAACTAGCTAGCTTGCTGGCTAGATAATGCTAGCTCAGCTAACTACTTTTAAAGCTGCCTAACTCGCCAACGAACCGTGCTGTTGCCTCTTTCTAAACCACAATGACTGCGGTCTCTTACGTTTTGACCAAGTGCTAAACTCTGGTTAATAGAGCGCCCTCTTCAAGCAACCACTGAACAATCACCTAGTTGTATGTATGGTCAAGGTTATCCTATATGTACATAATCCCGCGTGAGGTTATCCCGTTGAAGGTTGCCCTATACACGTATCCGATGTAAAATCATTGCATATGGTAGACTGCGAATGTGTTTCCTATATAATATCATCATGTTTAGCCTGTGTACCCATAGTCCGAGTCGGAAGACTCTGGTGCAATTCTGCCCTCTGACCAGCAGAGTGTGCTCTTGCTGGCTGGGGGACAGGTAGTAGGTGTAAGTGGCTGGTCTCCCCGTCTGCCTGTATAGTGGTGGATAGAACTGGTTTCCTCGTCTCCTATCGCAGAGAACAGGAAGTTCACATTAGCAAGTCACTGTTCACATTTTGAGTTGTAATTCTGAGGGCAGAATTATAGAATTAGACTTAAAACCTTTGTTTAAATGGCTGGCTATATTAAGTGCTAAATTGACTGGAGAATCACTTAAATGTATTGGAGTTGAACATTAATTATTTGTCCAGGAGACAGTAAACAGAAGGAATCAGTGTTTACTGAAACTTTCTGAAGATGCAATGTGCACGCTTGTGTGTGTTATGACTACTCACCAGGCCAATGTTTTTTGCTTGTCAGACCCCTAACGTCACAAATGGCTGAAAACATTCTACATCAGTGTGGACGATTTTACACCCACATTACACCCATGACCGTTCGGCCCACATCACATCCATGTCCGTTCGGCCCACATCACATCCATGTCCGTTCGGCCCACATCACATCCATGACCGTTCGGCCCACATCACATCATGACCGTTCGGCCCACATCACATCCATGACCGTTCGGCCCACATCACATCCATGACCGTTCGGCCCACATCACATCCATGACCGTTCGGCACACGTGATCTCAGGCTTCAGACAGCCTCTGGCCACATGACGGCCTTGTGAAGTGCACTGTACATTGACAGTGATTTGACCTTTGACCAGAATGGAGAGCAGCATTGTTTTATTAAACAACAAATGTTTTTCTCTCCCAACACCTCCCCACCCCTCTCTTCCCCCTGCTGCTGCCTCCACCCCTCACTCCTCTCTCCTGCGGCCTCCTCCCCTCACTCCTCTCTCCTGGCTCCGTCTCTCCAGTTGACCCTGACTCCGGCCCAGCAGCAGTTGCTGTTGCAGCAGGCCCAGGCCCAGCTCCTGGCAGCAGCTATGCAGCAGCAGACCAGCCAGCAGAGCAACGCCGCCGGGGCCAGTATCTCCGCCTCCGCAGCCACGCCCATCACACAGCTGCCCCTGTCCCAGCCCATCCAGATCACCTCCGTAAGAAACACACACACACACACACACACATACACAGCTGTCCCTGCCCCAGCCCATCCAGATCACCTCTGTAAGAAACACATACACCTCTCACTAGGGCTGGACAGAACAGGGAGGCAGAGGTTATCGTGTTGCCGACTCTAGAATGGGTTGTGATATTCAACCCATCAGTGGGATCCCACACTGCCACAAGGCAGAACAGCCACAGTGTCATCAAGTGAATATGCAGGAATCTCGGAGCTGTAATGTTAACATCGTTCCCCCCCAGATCCCCTCTGGCTCGTCGCATCTCCCCGGCCAGCTGAGCCAGCTGGGATACCCGTACGAGATGGCGACCTTCAACAGTTACCTACCTGTAGTACACCTTTTTATCACTGTTACACGAATGACTGAACGCGTTTAATCTGCCTGTAACAGTACACCTGAATAGGACAGTTGTGGGATATCATTATACGCTTTACTGTGGTGCTACTGTTGACCCTGTGGAAGATCCATGAGAACTTACACTGTATGACTGGATGCATGTACCTGTAGGACAGAGGCTGCTAGTATACTTACCTACCTGTACCAGTGTTTCCCTCCTATTACTGAGTTGTGATGCGCTGCCACAGCAACAGAATATTTCCGGAGCAGTGTACTGTCGCGCGAGCGTCAGAGCAGAGCCACAACTTCTTACACGCGACGTTCCGGGTATCAAACTAGCGAGTGAGGTCAGAGACACGTTTGTTATCAAACGTCAGTAAGTGGCCGTGACGTTGATATAAATAAGGTACCAATCGTGTGTGACAACCAAACGCAAGAAGAATGCTATCTAACTAACTGTCGGAAGGCCAATCGGCTACAATAGATTTGCGTCACGCAGGCAACATTAAGCCCCGATCACACCTAACGCGTTAATACGCTGTGAAACACCGGAAGTGTGTACATATCTCCGAAAATGTATTGTGCAAGCATATCATGTTTGACAGCCTATAATATAATCTCCCTCTAAAATGTAACGCTTGAAGGTTATTACAATTCTAAATAGTCAAAATAGTATTGATAGGCTCATTCAACAACGAGACCAGCGCTTGAGAAGTCGAAAACCGGTGGGGTGTTCCAGCGATTGATTCAAGAGTTTCGACTTTTAGGAGATGACTTGTGTAGCTACTTCCGTCTGGACCAAGGCCAATTCAATCAACTGTTCCAGATGATAGAATTACGGATCGCCAAGATGGACGCAGAGTAGCGCAAATCCATTTGTCAAGTTGAACGCCTGGACCTTTATTCTCCAGTATGAAATAATGTAATTAATCTGTAGTGTTTAATACCTTAAAGCTGGGGTCTTCAAATCTTTCCCTACGAGGTCCAGAACCTGCTGGTTTTCTGTTCTACCTCAGAATTTATTTCACCCATCTGGCATCTCAGGTCTAAATAAGTCTCTAACTAGGGTGTTGCAATGAAAACGGGAACTGGCTTCGAGGTCCTGATTTGAAGACCCCTGTCATAAAGGATTGAAATAAGAAACAAAATAATTGAGTTGCGTTTTCATGACTAAATATGGGATTAAAAGTGGCATGCTTTGGCCGTTCTGACTTCTTTAACCCAGTGAAAGTTTTTAGAAACATATGGTTAGGTGAGCGAGCTGCTTTTCCAGCAATTGGTACGTAGGTAGATACTTCACAACATAAGATGCATGCAACATCGAGGCGTTACAGATTGGTCTGCAACATTTAGATCTCCGGTTCATGTGTTTTGCTTTCAAAATAAAAGTCTGCGGGGAACGTTATTTACATTTTGCAGCAACAAGAAGACTTCCGATTTTCGTATTTTGCTTTCAAAACAAAAGTCTGCGGTGTGTGTATAAACGACACAAAATTGCTATTAAAATAATACTTTACATAAGGTAAAGGATATTATAAGGTGGAGCACACTGAGTAATGGTTAACACTTAAGTTAATGTAGAGAATGTATATAATATAAATACAATACAGTACAAATATAATGTGAAATCATGGGGCACTGTGTGCTACATCCAGAAAAACGTATTTATCTGCAATTCATATTGCATCATTAGTTAGTAGCAAGTGGCCTTTATTAGGAGTCTGGGAATAAATCATAAACAGTTTTAGAGAATGGCTAATTGAGGGGGAGAACTTAGGTTATTGTTAGGGAATGATGTTAAGGCAGGATTGTCAAATAATATTAAGAAAAAAAGATGCGTGAGACTGGTGTCCAGGAAGGACGTTTTAGCATTTCACAAGCATTTTCTGTCTTCCTGCTGGGGGGAAAAAGTTGGGGGAAACACTGTGTACCATTTAACCTGTGGAGCGAAGGTCACCAGTATACCAACCTGGACCATTTATGTGTAGAACTATTCAGTGCACTGATTATTCTTCAAATGCTCTTTATATAACTGCATACAAACATTTTGCCAAACGTTTGTTAAACCGGGAATGCTCAACTAAATTGGAAGCGTGTGTGTATGTGTGTCAGGCTTTAAGTGTCTGTGTGTGCCTGCGGTATTAATGTTCGATCCTCCTGTTGTGTGTGGCAACTTTCAGCAGTTACAACAGCAGAACCTGACGATGCCCCAGTTCGTCCTGGTTCAGCCCGGACACCACATTGCCACCCAGCTGCAACCCGGCCAGTTCATCATCTCCCAGACACCGCAGGGCCAGCAGAGTATGTATACAACACAGAGTATGTACTACACACACACACCGTAAAATGATGCAAACCTTCCCCTCACTTCTGGCCACTTACCGGTTGTCTGTAACCCTCTGAACAGGTCTCCTGCAAGCCCAGAATCTTCTAACTCAGCTACCTCAAAGCCAAGCCAACCTCCTGCACACTCAGCCAAGCATCACACTTGCAACGCAGGTCAGACCTCACTACATCCTCCCGCCCTCTCCGATCCCAAAACCCATTGGAGGGGAAGCTCAGAGCAGAGGGACTTTTGGCTTTCTAATCCAATGGATTCTGAGTAGAAGGCGAGAAGAGAGGGCTGAACCCAAGTTTAATTTGTGATTTCCCTTTTCCACTCTGTAGCCAGCGACCCCGACCCGCACGATAGCAGCCACGCCCATTCAGTCCCTGTCACAGACCCCGCCCAAACGCCTGGACACGCCCAGTCTGGAGGAGCCCAGTGACCTGGAAGAACTAGAACAGTTCGCCAAGACCTTTAAACAGAGACGAATCAAACTGGGCTTTACACAGGTGTGTTGGTGGTAACAGGTGTGTTGGTGGTGTTGGTGGTAGCAGGTGGTGTTGGTGGTAACAGGTGTGTTGGTGGTAACAGGCGTGTTGGTGGTAACAGGTGGTAACAGGTGTGTTGGTGGTAACAGGTGTGTTGGTTGTAGCAGGTGGTGTCGGCTCTGGTAGGAACCAGTGCATAGCTATCTCTCTAACCGCCTCTCTCCTCAGGGGGACGTCGGCCTGGCCATGGGCAAGCTGTACGGCAACGACTTCAGCCAGACCACCATCTCACGCTTTGAGGCCTTGAACCTCAGCTTCAAGAACATGTGCAAGCTGAAGCCGCTGCTGGAGAAATGGCTTAATGACGCAGGTTTGTTCCTGAGCTGACCGAAAACCCTGATGTGCTGTCCTGAGTGCTGTCCTGAGTGCTGTCCTGAGTGCTGTCCTGAGTGCGGTCCTGAGTGCGGTCCTGAGTGCGGTCCTGAGTGCGGCCCTGAGTGCTGTCCTGAGTGCTGTCCTGAGTGCTGTCCTGAGTGCGGTCCTGAGTGCGGTCCTGAGTGCGGTCCTGAGTGCTGTCCTGAGTGCGGTCCTGCTCTTTACCTCGCTCCCTGTCCCTTGTCATGGTACTGTTTGTGCAGAGAACCTGACGTCGGACCAGACCCCGGCCAGCCCCAGCGCCTTGGCCTCCCATAGCCTGGGCATGGAGGGTCTGAACCGCCGGCGTAAGAAGAGGACCAGCATCGAGACCAACATCCGCGTGGCCTTAGAAAAGAGCTTTCTAGAGGTGAGCAAAGGTTTGCAACTTCAGCCCTCTAACCCTCTGGAAAGGCAACTTTCAGAACTTGACAACTAGGTTTGAACTAATATTTACTAAACAAGCTGGAAGGGCTGAACGACAGTATGCACTATTTCTATAGATCTCCCATTTCTCCTCACCCACTTTCACTCTCCCCCCCAGTAAGACATTACTCTCCAAAACCATGTAAAGTTATACATTTAGAGACGGGGGGTAAATATGGTATTCCTCTTTGTACCCCTTGGAACAAATATTCTTCACCAGAAAAGAGACCCCCTTTACCCCCTAATTTATTATGTCCCCTTTTTCAAGATGGCGGGGTTGCAGTCTTTTTAAGTGTAAAATAAAAACGGACCAAATAAAATGAGAGAATCCAATAAAATTAACACAATGTTCCGTTAACAGGAAGTAATTCTGTGATGAATGTAACAACCCGTACTGAAAAGGAATCATTTGTTCTTTTGCCCCTTTCAAGCAGAACCAAAAACCTACCTCCGAGGAGATCACCATGATTGCCGACCAGCTCAACATGGAGAAGGAGGTGATCCGGGTGTGGTTCTGTAACCGAAGGCAGAAGGAGAAGAGGATCAACCCCCCCAGTAGCGGACACAGCAACGTGGGCATGGGGAGCACTTCCATCAAGTCCATCTTCAGCCCCACCAGTCCCTTGGTACGACGCCCACCGAACACACCAGACGACATAGCTGTGGTTGCCGTTCCGTGTTTGAGCCTTTTCCGTGTTGCTCCCCGGTTCAGGTGGCCAGTACGGCAAGCCTTCTGACCAGCACCACGCCGACCACGCTGACCGTCAACCCGGGGATGCCCCTGAACAGCACCAGTGTCTCAGGCCTGACCTTTACAGGTACAGCGACGGTCCGCGGTCATGTAAAGGGACGGGCCGCGGTCATGTAAAGCGACGGGCCGCGGTCATGTAAAGCCACGGGCCGCGGTCATGTAAAGCGACGGGCCGCGGTCATGTAAAGCGACGGGCCGCGGTCATGTAAAGCCACGGGCAGCAGTCATGTAAAGCGACGGGCCGCGGTCATGTAAAGCGACGGGCCGTGGTCATGTAAAGTGACGGGCTCGGTCATGTAAAGCGGCGAGCCGCGGTCATGTACAGCGATGGGCCACGGTCATGTACAGCAACGGGCCATGGTCATGTACAGCGACGGGCCATGGTCATGTACAGCGACGGGCCGCGGTCATGTTTCAAATTAAAAGTCAGTCCCAGGCGTCTGACCTAATCGCTCTCCCTCCCTTTCCGGTCTCAGGAACGACTCTCAGCGGTGCAACCACAAACACGGCCTCTGTCATCTCCACGGCGCCGATGGTCACCACGGTGACCAGCTCCCCGTCACTAAGCCCCTCCCCCACGGCGCTCCAGCCCACGGTGGTGGAGACGGCCAGAGCCCAGGAGCAAGCAGTGGTCACGCAGGCGCCACCCCCCCTGGCGACCACCCTCGGCTCTGGTCAGGTGATGGTTGCCGGAACGGGTCTGTCGGCCGCTCTGCAAGGTGCCCAGTTGCCCACCAGCGCCAGTTTCGCGGCCATGGCGGGGCTTAATCCGGGGCTGATGGCGTCCTCGCAGTTCAACCCTGGGTGAGTAGGACGAGGTGCGTGGGTCCGCCCTGCAGCATCGAGGGCCCTGGTGAGGCTATTTGAAATGCTAATGGTAGACTGGTAAATGCTAATGGTAGACTGGTAAATGCTAATGGTAGACTGGTAAATGCTAATGGTAGACTGGTAAATGCTAATGGTAGACTGGTAAATGCTAATGGTAGACTGGTAAATGCTAATGGTAGACTGGTAAATGCTAATGGTAGACTGGTAAATGCTAATGGTAGACTGGTAAATGCTAAT
>JACXGK010005181.1:0-34392 GCA_016801125.1 Novumbra hubbsi | reverse complement strand
AAACACAGTACTATGTTAGTTTTTCCAAACGACGTATTATTGTTCATTGACTCCCTGCGTTACATCGCAGCCTGTAGCCTTCACGCTATACTTCCTTGTCACACCGTTCGGAAGGAATATCGTTCCTGCCTATACTCCCTGGACATTACTGCACTGTTTGGTGCTGCAAGCACACACCTTCACAACTCGTCTCCCACAATGGACAGACATTGCATCGCCTCTGAGAGTTGTGGTCACGAGTCGCGCAATTGGATCCACCGTTTACGCTCGGTGCACACAAACCCTTACACATGGGAAACCAGGACATACAAGTACGATGGTGACTAAAAGGCCGGCGACGTGGAACGCCGGGGTGCTACGCGACCAGGGGAGGGCACGGCATCACGAGGCGTTGTGACCAGGGGAGGGCACGGCATCACGAGGCGTTGTGACAATCTAACTCAAATATAGTGGCTCTCATGCTAATATGAATGCCTATATAATCTAATGCGTATAATCTATATCGACACAGCACAAGAAAATAAGGGAACAAACCAATTTGAAGATCAAACTCTTTAATGTACATTGTAAATCATTGACAACACGTAAGAAATGTTAGGGCTGGCTTGAAACTCACACTGAAAATCTAAGTTAACAATTAAAATCACAGGCCATTTCAACTCCAGTAAATGATCATGTTATCATGGCAACTCATAATGTGACTCAGAATTGTGTTTTGCACCCATGTGCTTGTATTCACTCTTTCAGACGTCTGGGCCTGCTCCAGAAGAGATGACAGATTATGTCCTCCCAGACCTGGATCAGGGCATCGGTGAGCTCCTGGACAGTCTGCGGCGCTACTTGGATACATAATGTCCCAAAGGGTCTCAATTGGATTTTGGTCTGAGGAACGTGAGGGGCAGTCAATAGCATTAATGCCTTAGTCATCCAGGAACTGCCTACACACTCCTGCACCAGAGTAGTCAGCAAATTGCAGTTTGTTTTGCGAATTAAGTCAGGGTGCCCATGCTGACCCCTTTCCACTCCTGAAAGTGTCGACAATGGGCACGTGATCATCAGAACTGGCCCACGGAGCTATGGAAGTAGTCGACCTGGTCAGATTATTCACATTATCTTTGACATCATGTGGATTGCCAGGTGAATGTGCATTGTTTAACTGGAGAACAGACGGAACATGGATGCACAATGGGAAGAAGGAAAGCCGGCAGAGACAGTGTGATGCTTTGGCCAATGTTCTGCTGGGAAACCTTGGGTCCTGCCATTCATGAGGATGTTGCTTTCACATGCACCACCTGCTAAGCATTGTTGTAGACCATGTACACCCTTGATGGCATTAGCATCTTCCAGCAGAATAATACACCCTGCCAAAAAGCAAAAATGGTTCAGGAATGGTTTGAGGAAAACAACAACGAATTCAAGGTGTTGCCTTGGCCTCCAAATTCTCCAGATCTCAATTCAATCGAGCATCTGTGGGATGTGCTGGACAAACAAGTTCGATCTATGGATGCCCCACCTCGTAACTTACAGGACTTACAGGATCTTCAGCTAACGTCTTGGTGCCAGATACCACAGCACACCTTCAGAGGTCTAGTGGAGTCCATGCCTTGATGGGTCAGGGTTCAAAAGTTTGGGTCACTTAGAAATTACCTTGTTTTTGAACGAGAATTGACAAATGTGTCCATTAGAATAATATCAATTTGATCAGAAATACAGTAGAAACATTGTTAATGTTGTAAATAATTGTTTTAGCTGGAAATGGCCGTTTTTTTACAGAATATCTACATAGGTGAACAGAGACCCATTATCAGCAACCATCAGTCCAGTGTTCCAATGGTACATTTTGTATGCTAATACAAGTTTATCATTATAAAAGGCTAATTGGTCATCACAAATCCCTTTTGCAATTACGTTAACACAGAAAAAAAACGGTTGTGCTGATTAAAGAAGCAATACAACTGGGGATCTGAGGACTAGTTGAGTATCTCAAGCATTAGCAATTGCAGGCCTGATTAAAGGCTCAAAATTATCAGAAAACAAATATTTTCTTCTGAAACACATCATTCTTTTCTTGTTCTGAGCAATGAAAGCAATTCCATGCAAGAAATTGCGGGGGTCTCATACAACGCTACTACTCCCTTCAGAGAACAGCGCAAATGGGCTCTAATCAGAATAGAAAGATGAGTGGGAGGCCTTGGTGCACAATTAAACAAGTGGAAAAATACATTTGAGTTTAAGAACCAGACACCTCATAGGTCTTCATCTGGCAGCTTAATTTACTTGCAAAAAAGGTCTCAACAACAGTTAAGTGGCAACTCTGAAATGCTGGCTTTCTAGGCTGACTAGCAAAGAAAAAGCTATATATAAGTCTGCCCTATATAAAGAAAAGATTAAGATCAACAAAAGAGTCCCTGAACAGAGAAAGAATGGAAAAAAAGCGTTATGGACTGAAGTGGAAGATTTGTACAAGGTTAAAGGGTCCTTGACAAATTGGCTATCACTTAGTTTTGGAACACCAGGCCATACTCTGTCAGATCTTGATTGAAGCCAATTTCCTCGAACAAAAGGACAAAGAGCTCGATACTGTGCAAGAACTATTTACGGAAGACGCAGTCAGCCGGTATTCTGTCTATATTGGAGAGGCTAGCACAGTCACCGGATGTACAACCTATTGAGCTGTTTTTGGAGCAGCTTGACCGCATGATACATAAGTGCCCATTAAGCCAATCCAACATGTGGGACATGCTTCAGGAAGCAAATTACAAATTGACAGCTAAAATGCCAAAATATTTGGGATGGATGTATTAGCTGCAAGTGAAGGATTATTTGACCAAAAGTTTGCAAGACACAATTATCATTATTTGATAATTGTGGGGGGTGGTCCGATTACTGATAATGGTATTACTGGAGTCATTACTAACTGCCAAATCACTGCCAAATCACTTCTGACATTTACAGCCTGTACACTCAAGACAGACAGAGATTTACCTGCACATGTAAAATAAACATAACCTTATTCAGGAATGTCACTATATTATTCTTACTATGGGGGAAAGAAAAACCCACAGTATATCCCATACCCAAAACCAGACACTGTCAAACAGATCCTAATCAGTACTCTGACGTTTATATATGAATAACAAGAGGCAAGCTTCTTGTTATAGATTATTTATGTTCATTCCTTATGTTCCTCCTCTATTCACACAGAGAGT
Source organism: Novumbra hubbsi (assembly GCA_016801125.1). Classification (NCBI taxonomy): domain Eukaryota; kingdom Metazoa; phylum Chordata; class Actinopteri; order Esociformes; family Umbridae; genus Novumbra; species Novumbra hubbsi. The sequence goes on along the minus strand of JACXGK010005181.1, from coordinate 31,183 downwards.
GACAATAATTTGCCAGCTCACTGCTGGTGTTAACACTTACCTTGTCACAGAAAAATAGTCAAGAGATGTGTTGATTGGCTCAATAAGAAAGTGCCTACAAGTTTGATAGTAAAGTTGAGAACATCAACATGACATTGTAACTTTAAACAGCAGGATAAATAAAGCACAGAACAAAATTAGAATTTTCAAGATTTTCTAACATTGGAGAACAATGAAACATAGAAATGAAATGAAACAACCTTTTGTCAAAAGAGTTGACTAAAATTCTATTAATGTTTTGCAAGACAAAGACATTACTGGAATTTTGTAATTGGACCAAAGAGGCTGTGTTAAAACCTGCCCTGAGTAAGGTTTCTGTGGGGAAAAGTGACCTCAATTGAGCAGTTTCGTCAGACACATAAGCTGTCTAGTACATGGGGCCCTCTTGTTCAAGAAGCAAACATATGTGCCAAAACAAATGCATACTAATGACTGAAGTGGAATCATTCCTTACAAAACACTAAACACTACATGGAAACTAAATGATTACCAGATGACATGTATATTCCTGGCTATGTTTTCAGTAGATTTGGTATTTGCCCTGCTTTTTGGATTTGAATGTTGTTGCTATTACCCCTACAGAGATTCAGTGGAAGAGTAGCGATGAATGGCAGGGGAAAACTCCAAACAGTTCTTTCAAAACATTGAGGTCTTACTGAAACATAAAGTCAGACAGTACACTGCAAATCACTTCAGGCATTGCGACCTAACTCCCTTTCTCTGCAGTTTACGTCCCAAACAAATATTTTTTTAGTGTTCCATGTTTTGCAGCCCTTTGTTGTTGTAACATCCCAAATGGACGCAGAGATTCTCCAATGCAGGATCCAAGCTTAATGTCAATCCCTGTGTTGACTTTCGGTTATAAATTCCTTTCTGTAATGGGAAATGTATTGAGTGGACTTGCTGATGATGTGTTGATGCACATCATAGTTCTGCCTCTGCTGCTTTGCTCTAGCTCTAGTTCTCTTTGGGTACACTTTTTTTGTTCACTGTTTTAAACTGAAGTCCATCTAGTTTGGGCTGAACTGATATTATAGAAAACATCAACATTTCCCTAATGGCCTTGATGTGAAATTCAGTAATTTCGAAAAAAGAAATGCTCAAATTACAACCTCTGTATAGCTCGGAGGCTCCGGACTGGTCATGGACATAAAGAGTTGTAATAGAGTGTTCAGGTCCCTGTCAAGCTATGTCCTACCTCAAACATTGGCAGTGCTGCGCTAATCTGCACTGCCACCACCATACTACAGTATACAGTGCACCATCACCTGGTATTAGCCAGGTGATGAGCAGTGCCTAGTTTCCTCCAGACATGACGCTTGGCATTCTGGCCAAAGAGTTCAATCTTCGTTTCATCACACCAGAGAAATGTGTTTCTCATGGTCTGAGAGTCCTTCAGGCAGGCTGTCATGTGCCATTTATGGAGGAGTGGCTTCTGTCTGGCCACTCTACCATATAGGCTTGATTGGTGGAGTGCTGAAAATATGGTTGTCCTTCTGGAAGGATCTCCTCTTTTCACAGAGCAATGCCAGGGCTGTCAGAGTGACCATCAGGTTCTTGGTCACCTCCCTGACTAAAGCCCGTCTACCCCGATCGCTCAGTTTGACCTGGCGGCCAACTCTAGGAAGAGTTCTGGGGGCTCCAAACTTCTTTCATTTACGGAAGATGGACGCCACTGTGTTCATTTAGACCTTCAATGCCACAGGATCTTTTTTGTACCCTTCCGCAGATCTGTGCTTCGATACAATCCTTTCTTGGAGGTCTACAGACAATTCCTTGAACTTCATTGCTTGGTTTGTGCTCTGACATGCACTGTCAACTGAGGGACCTTATGTAGACAGGTGTGTGCCTTTCCAAATCATGTCCAATCAATTGAATGTACCACAGGTGGACTCCAATCAAGTTGTAGAAATGTCTCAAGGATGATCAGTGGAAACAGGATGCACCTGAGCTACAATTTATGTGTAATGGCTGGATGTGATTTTTTCAATTTTTTTTTTTAAATAGATTCAAAAATATAAATATAACGTATTTCACGTTATCATTGTGTAGAATTTGGAGGAACAAAATGTATTTAATCAATTTTGGAATACGTCTGTTATATAACATAATGTTGAAAAAGTGAAGCGCTGTGAATATGTTCCGGATGCACTGTATGGGTGGGGCATCTGCCTGACCATTCTCTGCTGAACCCCTCAGAAAGGAGGGGAGGACAATAGATACATTGTTACTGCAAAGGGCTTTTTTATAATTGAATGAAGAGGTTATTATGAGATTATGTTCTATGTTTAGTTTTTTGTCTTATTTAATTAAATGAAACGTTTTGACATACACTTTATGTACTGCTAATATAGCATCAGCCATGTGGCACTTATATTTTACAATTGATTGCAATGTAGTGACTCAGATGGTTGATATGTTTTCCAACTGAGAAAAGTATTAAGGAAAACACAAGCTTGTTGATAATAATTTTTCCAATTGACTGAATATACAGTATATATGCAGTATCAACCCTGTGCCATTCATCGTTCCCTATTGGTTATCGGTAATGAGAAAAAGATCAGCCTTTTGTTTACTCAATGACTCAAGTTTTTTGTCTTGCAAAACATTTCCTTGGATGATGTATTGAGGTGATAATGTATTAACGAATGTTACATACTTTAAGGTAATAGACTGTCTGAGGGACTAATGGATCATGTAATTCATCCGATTTCTGATTTCTGTCACATTTTCATCTTGCCTAGGCTGTATGATCATTTTAAATGTGCTGGTTACCAGTCCCAGGACATTACATATGAAGTTTGACAAACTTTAACATAAAAAATATCTTGGGCATCAATTTAGCACCAAGAGCTAGATGGATATTGACAGTTCGTGGTATAAGGAGTTGGTTTCACTGTGGTCTGTGAACCCACTAACATCTGGCCAACATTAAAAAATAACTGCCTAATGTTGTTGAGAATTAAAAAAACTTACTACATCCGTATCTTGGCTATGATCTGGTCTTGGCATGTTCTCAGCTATCAAAGTTAATATTAGGTAAATACTAAAAGTCATATATTAATAATGATTTAATAATTATAATAATAATTTTGCTCAAAAGACAGAGACCGTACAAACGATTGAAAAACACATTTATTATGAAAATGTTTTTTACAAAAGAGATCCTTTCTACAAACCATATCTACAATGATGTTATTGCGACAATTAAAACATTCCGACTTAGTAACCTTTCTTTTAAAAAAAAGACTCCTAGTCCTTTGCTCAGTAGCAGAAGTCATCTACACTTATAGAGGAGTGTCGAGGAGTTTGACACTTTGGCCTACAGTTCCTCCAAACTAACTCCATTCCTCTGTAGAGGTACTGTGAATCTTCCGAAGAGCAGTTATTTTTAGTCAGTGTAGAAGCAAGCCCTCCAGCTCGGTAGTTTCCGCTCCGTAATGTTCCCCTTAAAGACAAGATAGTGCAGTGTTCTCTCTCCCTGGCAGATCCTGTTTTACCAACACACATGCCTCAATGACATCACCCTAATCCGCACAACCATTCTAAAAGGCCTGCATTCACAATTGCAGTTTAAACACTCGATGGCTGCCTAAATAGAGGGTGGCTCAACGACTGTAAACTGGCCACAGCAGAATCCACCCATCCCTCATTTCAAATTCAGAGCCTGTGTAATGTTTTGTGTTATCTGCAGCTGGTTATTACCGGCCTAATCTATCACGGAAGACATCATTGCATACTTGAAATGGATTATGGAGACTGAGTTATCTACGTCAAATCTACTTGAGTGGAGGAGTGGTTATTTTGTGGTCTGTCCTGTGTCTGACATGACGGCATTACTTTGAACATGCATTTAAGGCTTGTAAGGCCATGGGCAAAGGCTTGACAGGGGGAAGGCTTTGTACCTCTCTATCCCCCGTCTCCCTGTCCTCTGTCCTCGTGTTCTATCTCTACTTCCTCATCATCCCCCCCCCAAACCCCTCAACGCTGCCAACGTCACAGAGCAAAAGTGGTTACCTAGGTGACAGGATTTTGTCGGGGGCAAAAATAGTAGCAGACGTCGAGAAGCTGTGAACTATTCTTATTTCCTTGAGGGCATCAAGTTATGGTAGGGTTCAGACAGCAAGAACAGGTCTGTCCTATTCACCTGGATGCCGTAGAAGGGGGCAATGAAACAGAAGCACGCTTGTGCACACACACACTTATTACTAGCTGTAAATGGGGTTCTCACCAGGAGAGCAGTTTACCTGCAGTATGTCATATGTCGTCGATTAGCCAATCACGATTGTTTCAGCGCTGCGGTGTCCTGTAGGAATTAGCTGATTGAAGCCCGGAAGGAAATGGATCCATTGTCTGAACTACGTGAAGAAACACTAAGCGTTCTAAAAGAGCCGCATTGTGGATGAATACATGTGCAAATGTAGTGTGAGTGCAACCATCTATGTGTGTGTTGAAAACAGACAGACATGGCTGGAGAGAAAGAAAAAGATGGAGTGTGTGGGTAAGAAAGGAGAAAGTGTGAGAAACATTAAGGAGAGAGAAAGACTGCGATTGCGATGGGAATGAAGAGAAAGACCTCATGAACCCGGTAAGCGTCTGCTATCTGCGCAGTGGATACACCTTGATCGGAAACACAAGGACAGACATCTGAAAAGAGAGGTTGGGTGCAGACAGTAACGACAACAGCCTTTTGAGAAGGACAGACTCCCTGTGCAGCAGACAGCAGCTTAGGTGGGATACTGATCTTCCACAGAGAAACATGGCTATTGAGCAGAGCTCCAGAGCACCACCTCTCTCCAGAACGCCCCCCGCAACCCCCTGCCTGAAATCTCTACACCCCAGCAGACAGCTGTCCAATGACGGGAGAGAGAGTGTGACAGAGAGAGAGCGAGAGAAAGAGAAGGGGGAGCAGGGAAAAGAAGGAAAGGATCTCATTCATCCCATTGCCACTGCAGTCTGCACTGAAACCGTCTCGAACTGCGGCTAGCCGAGCAGACACACGGATAGATAGACAAGCACAGGTGTCGCAGACAACATTCAGAGAGGGTCGGTCGACGAGATCACTGCTCTACTGCGGAACAGCTTCATGCCTCAGAGGAATTCCAAAACAGCTGTCCTGCAGACATCCTTCCCGAGAGCAGCGTGTCCCCTGTACGGCGACAGCACTCGTAAGAACCACACACCACATACAACTCTTTAGGAGTCGACAGTCCAAAACACCACGTCCGGATACAAACTCTGAACTGTGAAAGGTAAGAAAAACCGAGCATTGTTTTAGACAATAAGTGATTGTGCACATCCTCTTAGGAGGTATATACAACTGACAATGTACCAATTCATGTGCTTTCTATTTTGATTTTTTTTTTATGTTTTATTTTTTAATATTGACTGAATATTGAGTGACTGCTGTATTTACTGAGTTCTGTGGTTTTCCCTATCTAACTATTTTAAGAATAATGCACTGACTGCTGTTTTAGATCAGAGCTTTTACTAAATGCTTGTATTTTTTATGTATACAGTGAGTACATTATATACTATACACAATATACCATAGGTGTGTATGTGTGTTACTGAGTTTGGAGTTTGTACAGTGTATTAGTGGTCAGCTCCTACCATATCTTTGAACTGTGATGATGTGTGTTCAATTAAGAGTATAGGGGCAAATTATGCCAGCTCTCCTGCAAATGTCCTTGGACTACATGACAAGTATTGAGCAGTTAGGGGGCAACCTGACACCACCAATTCCTTTCCTAGAGGGGGAATGTTTAGCCAGACATTTCTGACACAAATCTGACATGTTCCACTGACATGTAGAGTTTTGCGTTTATCTCTCAAGCGAGTGGATTTGGAGAGGTTTCTCGGAGGGCTTTCTGTGCGGCTCGCCAAAAATGACTGCACTCATCACATCGCCAGTGATTTGTTGTGTTGACATTCCCTTGATGTCTTTTCTGCTTTGATATGGTTTCCTGCCTGGCCCTGCCAAGGACAACTGAGCACAGTGCATAACCAAAGCCAATGGGTGGTACAAGGTGAACGCTGAGGGCTAGGGTGTGGAGGCTGTCTGGGGGTTAGAGTCAGACCGTGGAACGTACACAACTCAGCCATTCTACTGAACTCCCACCACAGTCGTACCAGGCCCCTAAGAAACAAACACCTATAATTTGGGTTTCTTTATCTAACAGAAAGGCTCTGACTGATTTTCGGCATGTGTCTTCTAGGAGCCTACTTTACTCTGCGCTGTGTTGAACAAGGGTTAACAAAAATATTGGTGACTAGGTAAAGGGACATTTAAAATAACAAACTCTGGATTTAGCCTCCTATGCATAAGCACGAATAGATGTCACAACACCGCAAGGGGAAAAAATGTAATGTTTAGTGCTTGAATAAGACAAGCAGTGTCAGAGCTAGAAGGAAGTAATTTGTTTTTTAAATGCCAATGGCTTCAGTTGGTCAAAATGTGAGCCAAAGTGGGGGCAGCTTCCATGCCGAACCACAGACACCGGGAAGTCCCAAAGCCATTCGACCCATTGTGTCGTACAGTGGGACCAAACTGTCAAATGTCATCATAGGCACTTGTTTAGACTAGCGCACGCTTATACAAGCTAAAAGCTGAGCCAGATGGTCACATGACTTCATTAGCGACCGCCTTCTCCATAACAGCCGGTTGTTAGGCGACGAGAGACACGGTCTATAACCGGGCCCCATTGGACCTCTTCTCGTCCACCTAAAATGGTCTGTTCATTAACTAGAAGCCATAGTGCTTCCCAACCCACTGCAATGAACCATCCACAGAGGCTGTCCACAGAGGCTGAAACTATTTTGGAATGTTTTAGAACGCTGCTGACCCAATGACAAGTCAGCTTCATTCACCACTCTCTGGGATTGGCTCAGGGGCCGCTCATGAGGAAGGCGCCGGTCACATCTCCTCCTTCCCTAGAGATGTAAATGAAAACCTATGACCGCATTCTGCAGCGGCGTGGCGGCATACCCGGAGTGGGCAGTGAACACGTGCCGCCGGTTGCCCCTTATGGGCCTCATTCCAAAAGGAGAGCGTGAATCTGCCCTCGGGTTGTAGTTCAGCCAGCGTGCACCTGCTCAACATCTAACACGGACCGTGGAGACAAACATTTGGGTCATGGGGTCAACAGGCCATTGGATATTGTAGTTCGATTTCCTCTTCATCTTTAACTAGATATCAGCATACCGTGGATAGATTGTGTTTACAGGAGTTTTTAAATGGTTGAAAGAGCAAAGGAAAGTAAAATATACCACTGATGCCGTGGCCATATGCTCGAGTGAATTTGTAATTTTGAAAGGTTTAAAAGTCTATGCGGAATACCAGCTACTTTTAACATTTGCAGTGGCCTCTGACATTCCAATCATGCCTGCCAAATGCAGCCAAACTCTACGCCGCCATGAGGACAGTCAGTTTGAAGGTCATCCTCGTCCCCTGCACCAGCTGACCATCTGACGGGCCACTTCTAGAAACCTTGATTTAGACGCACAACGGATGTCCCTCTAATCGTGTTATTGAACCCTTTCAGAAATCCACAGCCAAGCCAAATTTCCCATTGCTGGGCGAGAGGGATTCTGAGTTGGGTGAGGAATTCTAATTTGAGCTGTGCTATTGATTAAAAAATAACACAGTCATGCTTCATTATACACAAAGCATGGGTTTCCTATGACACTTGAGAACTGCGGATCTGCATTGCATCTGCACACCCAGCTAGCGGTCAAGCTATAAATGCATGGCCAGTCCAATAATCAATACGCGCGTCATATTATAGCTTCCTGATCCGTTGACCTAAAGCTGTTTGGGAGCCTCATGCCCGCCAAACAATTTGTGGCAGTAATTGCAAACACAGCACAGAGCACATACTTCACATTGGACAAAATCCACGAGAGGAACAGGTTAGGATTTTTAAGGTTTAGCCGTGTTTTTCTCTGACTTCCATTTGGAATCCAATTCCCAGTGGTAGCTTGCCTCAGCGGTCAAGGCCAACGGGGAAAAAAGCAGTGGGACGAGAGCGACAAGAAATTTGAGGGAATGGTAGACAGAAGCTACGCTAGGTGGTGGGAGGCGTTTTTCCTTTCCTTTCCCTTGAAAATGCAGCCCTTTGGGGCCGTTTCTGACAAGCGGCGTTGTGTTTATCCTTCCCATTCTCACCCTGTCAGAACCGTAGCTTACCAGCACACGGCGCGTGTTCAGACCTGCTCGTTATCTCTCGAGAGCCTAGTCAGGCACCTCATACAAACACAACACTCACTCCAACACTCATCTGCGCCGCCCTTAAGAGTGAAGTGCTGCCACACAGACCACTCATTGCACATATCCAGCATCTTTCCACCCTGGTCGTGATATCTATATATACCATGGCGTGCTGCTTGTTAGTAAGTGACTCCTCGAATTTGGTTCATTCCCTGAACCACAAGCAAGAACATTCCGCGAAACTACTTCATGCAGTCTGCTGAAAAGTCTGTTTTGGAACGTCGGTTTTGTGTTGTCGGGTGCATTTTTCGTAGGAAGGGGCATGTTGACATCTCCGCTAAACATGCCTAATGGAGAAATGTGTCCTCCTTGGAGAACATTTGATAGGAGCGTGCCTTTCCGTTGGCTGCGGTGTGTCCTCTCGGGGTCCGCTGCATGCAGATGGAATGTGGATGTTTTCTCAGTCAAACAATCTTGGGCAGACTTGGCAGCACAGGGCCTTTTGTGTAGCATTGCACTCTGTCTGTGAGGGTCACACGGTGCCGACAAACCTCTCACAAGTAAATATGTCTATAAATGGGCAAGTACTTTCTCCCTCTCCTTAGTTCCTCCTCTATCTATCTACCCCCATCGTCTTAGCCTGTTCCCTTCCTCCTTTGTGCAATTTTCACTTGTTCCACAGCTGATTCAGTTGAGCGGCAAATTAAGTTTAACAACGTGTGATTGCAACTCAATGGTCTCGATCAGGTTCATTCATAAAACTAGCGAGTTGCAAACGTTGGCAAGAACAATAACAAACATATACAGTGAAAAGTGAAAAAATAAGGACCCCATGAAATGTATTGTTCTTTTTTAAGAAATATCTTCTTTCAAACAATATCTATAGATAATATGTGATGTTATTGAGCCAAAAGTGATTACATTTATTTAACACAAGATTTACAATGATGCCATTTCCTTTTGAGGAAAACGTTCTGAGACTGGCTGAAATAACCTCAACTAGATGCTTCCTATAAATGTCTACCAATGTCTCTGACATCGACTAGAATAGAGTTTTTTCCCACTCCTCCATGTGGGAGTTTTTCAGCCGTGTGATGTTTGAGGGGTTTCTTGCATGCACAGCCCATTTTAAATCACCTAACAGCATCTCATTTGGACTAAGATCTAGGCTTTGACTTGGCCATTCCAGAACTCTCTGTTTCTTTCTTTTGAGCCATCCAGTCGACGTCAGAGACTGGTAGACAGTTATAGGAAATGTCTTATTAAGGTTATTTCATTGTTTTTGTTTCAATTACATCACCTTTATCTGAAAGAAGATAAATTATTGAAATGTCCATATTTTTTTTAAAAGATGGGGTGACCTCATTTTTTAACTAATGTATAATATATATGGTCTATTATATTTTTTATATTCACGTTAGTTGGCAGCTCAATTGTGTCGCATAATAAAAACAAGGCCGTAAACTGAAAACATGACCCAGGAGGATGATCGCACAACTGAAGCAGAGCGTCCAGTGTAATCAAATCATCTCCTTCTTTTAAAATCCTCCAATAATCCCATATATTGCTCCTCAACCCATATGCTTTTATAACTCCTCCTCCCCTCGTTCTCCTCGCGATTTTGACGCTCCCCCTCTTTCTGTCTTGCGTGTCTGGGCAGTAGCCCTCTCCTTCATCGCCTGCGCTGTTCTGATCCTACTAAAAACCTCTCTTTGCTTTGCCCAATCTGCAGTCCAGCTGTTCCATATTAGCACGTCTGGCAGGGAAGAAGAAGAGAGTCTTAGGGGGCCTCGTGAGGACCTTAACAGAGTGGCCTGAGCCCGGGCTTCAGTTTAGCAAGCCTGGCCCTCAGATTTCATCTGGCTTTTACGCTCTCCAGATGCAGGAGGATAAGGGGAACTGGAAATGAGGAATGCTTGTCCAAGTTTTACTATTTGGTGTTTGTAACTTTATATCATTATTTCAACAGGGATCATCCCTGACAGATCGTTTGGAATTCAAGTATAGAATTCAATGATTACTGACCTGAAATGTAAATTGTAACATTATCTGAAGCATTCTAGCATAACATTTGCCAGATTTAACTAATAGAATAAACTGTGTATATAGACGAGGACACTCAATCAAATATCTGAACTCATTTTGCTCTCTGTCTATCCTCAGAAAAATGTCTGGCTGACTATTTCGCAACGTCAAAGACAACACGGGGAAAGCTTGGACTCCTGATAAACTTGGATTTCCTGATTAATGACACAAAAACTTAAGTTACCTTTGGAGCAGCGCAACACAACACAGCCGGTTCATCGAGAATGTAACACCCCCAACTCTATAGGGAGACATCGTATTCAGTTCATCAGTTCTTCAGCCGTTCCAAAGTTCCAGAAGTTTCCTCTTTTCACTCTACATCTCTAAGCACTCTCTTTGACATTTACCACCATGCCTGCCAAAGCACCAATTTACCTGAAATCTACCAACAGCAAGAAAGGCAAGAAATGTCGTCTGAGGGACATCCTGTCACCAGACATGATTAGCCCACCTCTCGGTGATTTTCGCCACACCATCCACATTGGAAAAGGTGGCGAGAGGGATGCTTTTGGGGACATGTCCTTCCTCCAGGGGAAGTTTGAGCTCCTGCCTGGGAAGGGTGAGGTGTTTCGTCCTCAGTACGGCATCCACAATGAGTTTCTGCGAGCCAACAGCGCATCTGATGCCCAGTTCACAGAGACGCCCTCTCCGGTTCTTAAGAATGCCATATCACTCCCTTCGATCGGGGGTTGCCAGGCTCTAACCTTGCCTCTCCTGTCCACGAATGTGTTCTCCATGCCTGCCATGGACCCTCTGGATTGCATGGTACCCACACCTCCCCTTGAAGGACCAGACAGGGCTGACGAACTGGAGATCCTAGAGATGGAAACTCTGTTGCGTTCATTAGAAGTCTTCGGCAGTGAAACTCCAACATCTCCGAAAGAGGTCCCATCCAAACCCGACATGCTGCTGGATCTGATTAAGAACCCAGTGACGTCAAAGACAAAGAAAGTCTCCAAAAGCAATTTTAATAAGTACATTGGGTTTGGAAAGTCTTCACCAACCTACATCAGTGACATCTGCAATGGCAATGGAGGTGTCAACGGGAACAGCAATGGCATCATCAGTAGCAACAATGGCTTCAGTGCCAATGGCAACGGCAACTGCAATGGCTTTGGAAGCTTTAACAGTGACATTACCCTCTGCTACGAGAAAGGGCTCTCCGACAGCAACGCATATTGGGTGGATAGGGACAGCGGGGTGGACGAGGGGCGCATTTGTGACTTTGACTTTGAGTTCTCCAACGACAAGACTGAGTCACACGATTCAATCTCCCACATCACAGGGTCCCTTCTATCCCTCGAACTTGATTTGGGCCCCTCCATTCTTGACGAGGTCCTTAACATCATGGGTGACCCCAAGGCAAAGAGCCGACCCTGAGCGACGTTAAAGATCTGAAATGCAGAATTTAAGAGAAATTTGAGAAAGGACTCACAGACCTGTTGAGATACAATGTTTGGCATGGGGTTATTATTGTGTTGGAAGTTCTTATGTCCTTATTTTCCGAATACGTTTCTATTTTAGCTTCACTGGGGTGTTTTTTTTTTCTGTTTGTGCATTGTGCTACCAGGCATGAGATGCATGCGCTATTGAATTGCTTCTAAATCACAGCCATTGTGCCTTTTATTTTGCAATTAAATTAAGCTTGAAGAGTAGCTTTAGATAAAAAAGGCACTTTTACAGTGTGTTCTAAAGTAGTTATTGCTTTAATACACAGAGTTCTTAAGCTGTATTTCTCTGTAATGTAAATGCTTCCATGACATGTTAATCGTGGCGTCACCATTTTGTTTTGTCACATTATCATTATATTTACAGAACAACAAAGATTCCTATGCATAATGTACAGTACTTGTGTTCTCATTATACAGCGTTCATAAATAAAATGTAGTTCTAATTCCCCCTATTTCGAAATACTGAAATAAAATGTAATTTAGCCAATCTCTTTGATGGAACGAGACATTTCTGAAAGGGAAAGATTTTTTGGGGGGTTTTACCTTGCTTTTGACAACAAAGCCATACATTTTCTGATAGTTTTTTTATTTTATTTTATGAGAACATCAAAATGTTGCATATTTTGGAATAATTTGTTTTTAGGTTGCAGTTAAGGAGGATGAATGTAGAATTAATTGTTAATATGGAAGCTACGTAAATTGAAGCAACATAAGTCCACATTCTCCCCAATCCAGCAAAGAAAGGGCTGATTTATAAGGGACAGTCAATTAATATTAGGTTTCTCTATATAAGGAAACTGAATATTCAGAAATGTCAATGAGCTTAAGGAGCAGATCTTGTTAGTGATGAGCGAGGTTGCAGCCAATAGAAATATTAAATGTTCTTTTATGTATGTAACCATAATAATTGTTGTGAATCACTCCAACATTACTGCAGATAAATCATGGATATTGTCGGATATTACAATGATACTACATATTGCTCCATAAACAACAAACAATGAAAATTACTGGTTATTTAGAGTTTGTCTAAATAAATTCCTTCAAACCACTAACGATTGCTTGAATAATAATGTAATACTGTTCCTGTAAATAAAACCATTTTCATCTCTAAGCACCAATAGGACGAAATAATTAACTTCCCTAAATGTATCAATCTCCATAAATGTCCTTTCTCTGAATGTTGTGGATACTATTTTATTCAAAATAACAATAAGGAAGTTCTCACACAGCAAAAAAACAGCTGGTTCTCTGAATGTTATGTGTCGGTTTTAAGAATGAAGACATAATGAATTACGATAGGCTTTACAAAGTAAAGGTCAGTAATACAGTTGGAAAGTGGTCAAGACAAAGCAAAAAGTGAGAAGGTGCGAGGAGATCGAAGCAAAATTGACCAAAGTTGGACAAGAAAAAAGAAGGACAGAATGGCTTATTTTCTCGCCTTCTGGCATTCTTCAAATTCTCCCTCAGTGCTCTGCAATGGGAGCACTGGTGGGAAAGCACAACTTTGCCTGGTCAACCAAACGCCTTCACCGTTTGTTTGCATGTGGATGGGACATGCAGAGGAGGGGGTCTTTAAAATTCCCAACATTCCAGCTAAGCAGTACAAGCATCCTGAAGAGGGCATAAATCAGCTGTTTCGAGTTGAAGGGGTGGGGATTTTTCTTAATTTCTCATCCTATAGCGCACTTCAGGTTATAAAAATCTTTATTTACTACTCTGAGGCAAAGGTTGTTGTTCATACAAAAAGTAGGATGATTGCACTCCTCTGTTTGGCTTTGATAAAAAAAAGTTTTTGATGTTGCGATGGTGAGGCCACAGTTTGAATGGGCAAGACAGCTGCAAACACCATATGTACTCACTCTTAACCTAGCACCCTCTCTGACACCAATACCTGTAAATCATCATCTTCTACCTCCTCTTGTGGTCACAGGCAGGGTAAATGTCCCTCTGCTGTGTCCATTTAGATGACTTAAGGACCAACTATTGTGTCACTCTTGAACAAGCAGGTCCCACTCATGTATCTGTATCATCTTATTGGAACAACACTAATTTTTTGCGTAAACCAGAGTCTTCAGATTAGTTATAGTGGTACACTTCTTGAGAGTCTGACAGACATGTTCATTTAAAAAGCGATATGCAGTATTAGTAATAAACGGTTCAACTTGAAATACAAGACATAAAGGAACCTTGCAAAGTTAATAAGGAAGGGGCACACAGTCATATATATGCTGGTTGATTGCTGTAAAAGAAGGAGATTGAGTGTAAATTTGGCAGTGAATGTTAGACAGTAACAGAGGCAAACAGTGGGGCAAAAAAGTATTTAGTCAGCCACCAATTGTGCAAGTTCTCCCACTGAAAAAGATAAGAGAGGCCTGTAATTTTCATCACAGGTACACTTCAACTATGACAGACAAAATTAGAAAAAGAAATCTAGAATAATTTGTAATGAATTTATTTGCAAATTATGGTGGAAAATAAGTATTTGGTCACCTACAAACAACCACAATTTCTGGCTCTCACAGACCTGTAACTTCTCCTTCTCGTTACCTGTATTAATGTCACCTGTTTGAACTTGTTATCAGTATAGTGGAGCAATTATTAGAAAATGGAAGACATACAAGACCACTGATAATCTCCCTCGATCTGGGGCTCCACGCAAGATCTCACCCCGTGGGGTCAAAATGATCACAAGAACGGTGAGCAAAAATCCCAGAACCACACGGGGGGACCTAGTGAATGACCTTCAGAGAGCTGGGATCAAAGTAACAAAGCCTACCATCAGTAACACACTACGCCGCCAGGGACTCAAATCCTGCAGTGCCAGACGTGTCCCCCCCGCTGAAGAAAGTACATGTCCAGGCCCGTCTGAAGATTGGGAGAATGTCATATGGTCAGATGAAACCAAAATATAACTTTTTGGTAAGAACTCAACTTGTTGTGTTTGGAGGACAAAGAATGCTGAGTTGCATCCAAAGAACACCATACCTACTGTAAAGCATGGGGGTGGAAACATCATGCTTTGGGGCTGTTTTTCTGCAAAGGGACCAGGACGACTGATCCGTGTAAAGGACAGAATGAATGGGGCCATGTATCGTGAGATTTTTTGTGAAAACCTCCTTCCATCAGCTAGGGCATTGAAGATGAAATGTGGCTGGGTCTTTCAGCATGACAATGATCTCAAACACACCGCCCGGGCAACGAAGGAGTGGCTTCAGGGTCCTGGAGTGGCCTAGCCAGTCTCCAGATCTCAACCCCATAGAAAATCTTTGGAGGGAGTTGAAAGTCTGTGTTGCCCAGTAACAGCCCCAAAACATCACTGCTCTAGAGGAGATCTGCATGGAGGAATGGGCCAAAATACCAGCAACCGTGTGTGACAACCTTGTGAAGACTTACAGAAAACGTTTGACCTCTGTCTTTGCCAACAAAGTGAATACAACAAAGTATTGAGATAAACTTCTGTTATTGACCAAATACTTATTTTCCACCATAATTTGCAATTAAATTCATTAAACATCCTACCATGTGATTTTCTGGACTTTTTTTTTTCATTTTGTCTTTCATAGTTGAAGTGTACATATGATGAAAATTACAAGCCTCTCTCATCTTTTTCAGTGGGAGAACTTGCACAATTGGTGGCTGACTAAATACTTTTTTGCCCCACTGTATATTCCTTTCACATAAGACTGGCGAAATGGATGCAGTCATTTCTAAAAGGAATTGTGTGATGTTCTTTATGGTCACTTTTTAACATTGTTTGGCCCTATGTTTGCGGGACTTTTATATTGTAGTAAAAGGACATTCTGAGAGGCTAGGAGAACGCAGGCTTCTCATGGCTAATTGAATTAAGACTTTAACAAAGGCTGATGTTATTTGATAACCAAAATAAAAAGATAAACAAATCTGACAATCTTTGAAGAGCATGTCTTATTGGTGCTATTTTACGTTTTCAGCGTCTTGTTCGGAACGTTTAAGAATTGATGATGTCATCACAAACAGTCAAGTTAGCCGCTTGTTAACATTGTTAGCAGCGCAAAGCTGAGCTGTGCTCCACGATAACCAGTCTTCCTTGTTGTGAAACCAATGGTGTATCCCAAATCCCCCTCCAGTCAAACCAACAGTGTATCCCAAATCACCCTCCAGTCAAATCAACAGTGTATCCCAAATCCCCCTCCAGTCAAACCAACAGTGTATCCCAAATCCCCCTCCAGTCAAACCAACAGTGTATCCCAAATCCCCCTCCAGTCAAACCAACGGGGTATCCCAAATCCCCCTCCAGTCAAACCAACAGTGTATCCCAAATCGCCCTCCAGTCAAACCAACAGTGTATCCCAAATCCCCCTCCAGTCAAACCAAAGTTAAATCCCAAATCGCCCTCCAGTCAAACCAACAGTGTATCCCAAATCCCCCTCCAGTCAAACCAAAGTTCAATCCCAAATCGCCCTCCAGTCAAACCAACAGTGTATCCCAAATCCCCCTCCAGTCAAACCAAAGTTCAATCCCAAATCACCCTACAGTCAAACCAACATCAAAGGGAAGCTGCCCCTTACGTGCTTTGATAACAACACTCGACAATGGAGGGCCTGTTTAGGATTCACATGGATACACTTTAGTTCCAGTCATCGATGTTGTATGTTGGCAAAAATATGGCAAGTGTACAAATGCATTTTCAGGCATCACAGAATGTTATTGGAAACCAACGGTTCTTGTGGTGTAGTGGTAACATTCCTAAATTTGACATATTCCGACGCGATCCATCTTTGCCGTTTCTGTCATCCACTTTTATTGCTGTCGCCCAGCTATGACTCCACTCCATCAGACCAAAACTTTTCACCCAAAAAGAGAACACTGCAAGTTGAATCTCAATTAATTTGGAAAGGAAAGAAAAGGTGCAGTGGTCTCTTGTGTTTTTCCAGAGCTGTATATTGTAGTGCATTGCGGGACAGAGTCATGAACCCCAACCTTCGTATCTAGAGACCGGAGGGGATAACAGTGGGTTTACTATTGTCCATCTAATGTATGAGGGTAGGTATTTTCCTTCTGTCCCAAAAGTATTGCGAATTAACAACTAATTACATATTCTTTAAATAACTTTCTATTTTCAGGATTTCAGATGCAGTCGCTTTATGGACAAAACTTTAGACTTACCAATTGTCCAACAGAGGTTGATTCAAAATTAAGCTAGCAAATACGTTAATAAAAATGACTAAAATGTATTCAAATTTGTTGTGCAACAAGCTTACGTTGGTTAGATAAACACATTCATGCTCCTAGTTAATAAACAATTAATATTTTGTTGGCTTAACTATACGTAGCTAGTACTTCTGGGCTTCAATAAACAAAAATATATAGTTTACAGTTTGGTATTAACATTTGTAGTTGACTAGTTTTTGAAAGGAAATGAAACACCATGAAAATATAATGTTTTTATTGTCCCAAAGGTGTTCCGATATGAAAGACTAACATTGGTAGAATTGCTTTTTCATGTATTATTATATTGTTGGATTTTACCTGTTTAATAGCTAGATAAAAATGTATGAGTAATGAACATTGATTGAGTTATGGGGAAAAATATGTAACTTTATTTCAGAGTTGGATGTTAGCTTAGGTATATTTATGTTTGTATGGAATTTTATTGAATAATGTGTCACGTTGGCTAAACAGCAACAGTAGGTAAAGTACTTTTTGGATTTAATTAATCATGCAAAATGTGGTGCAAACAAAGCTTTTTGTAAGCAAGCTCAAGGAAAAATGTATGATGTTCCAGCACATACTGTAAACAACATAAATGTTGATTTTTCAGTTTTCCCATCCAAGAACGTCAACAGGTAGCTGGATGTCTGTCTTCTCTACAAAACTTTTATATTGCTTCAGCCAAATAAGAGTTTCTGCATACTGCACTAAAAATGCAGTCTGGGGATTGCTGCTGCTTTCAATAAGAGCTAGTAGAGAAAATATTTTGGTAGTGATCAGTAGGAGTATTGTCGCCAGGTTTTTCTGTTTCCTTTCATATATAAATAAAGTGTGCATATAATTTATGGCATGGTCAATTTAGCTACATTTAGGGTAGGTGCTAAAGGGATATTAGTGTTGCTAAATTACTTCTTATGTAATATTAGTCTAATTTGTGTTTTCAGAGAAAGCAATGGATGTGCTTTTCATAGTTACAGGTTGTAAAATCTCATCAATCAAATTAAATTCATTTCATAAAGCCCTTTTTACATCAACAGTTGTTACAGAGTGCTTTTACAGATATCCAGGCTATAACCCTATGGAGCATATAACAACAGAGTTGGTGCACAGCGGTTTCAGACCAACTCCCTTATAGGATTGAAACTTAAGACGAAACATAGATTCAAACTCAGAGGGTTGACCAGACCCCCTTAATGCCCGTGATGGGTGAAGATTATAAAATGACATGACCTTTTGGGCCACATCAATGTTCAGATGACCGGCCGCTCAATAAATGCATATGCGCTGTGTCCAGAGACAGGGACACTCATAGACTAAATGCTTTCCACAAAGCATACAGTCAACCACAGCAGAGTAGGCTGTAAATTGTTAAGGGTTATGAGATACTGTGTGGATAAAGGGCAGTTAGATAAAAATGTTCTTTAATAATTGGGAAAAAAGTTTACTTTCTGCTGTCAGGACGCAATCTCTGTTACTTAAACACTGTGAAGCAATATGTCTTCTAGCAATTGGCAAGTCCTCCATTTCTGTGGCCATCAGGGTGGCCAAGAGGAAGGATAAGAGCAAATGCAAAGGTGATGGACCCATACTCGAGCATTAGCCCAGAGATAAGTGCCACGCCCACAAACATGGAACCAAAAATCACAGTTTTAAAAAGTAACACCATGTTCTACACTCAGGAGGGCTCTGATAACTGTAACACTATTTTGTTTTGTGGCATCACTTGAAATTGTTAATAATGCAGCCTATGCATAAGGTGATTACTTCAACCAGAGTATATACTGAATTTGAGCCACAAAAGAAATTATAGCAAATGTCCCCTTCCAGAACATGAAAAGGTTGAAAACAGTCACCTTGTTAGCAACAAGAGAAACAAGCAGCTCTATGATCTTCACAAGCGACTGTACATCATATTTCCATTTGATTGTGTTTGTGTTCAAATTTTAATTTCACGGGCAAGTTGTGAACTTGGTTTTCTTACATTTTTGTAGAGGAATGACTAGATGTGATAAACCTCACCCAAAGAGTTTGGTGACCTCAGTATGTTCGTAAACAACCAAGGAAACCCCAGTAAAGGCGTATCTTGACTGCTTGAACCAGATGTGAGAAGAAGGATGCACATTCCCCCGCTCATCATGCAAAACGAATGTGCTTGTTAGTGTATGAGACACTTTATCCGGTGGAAATTCCCAGGTTGATTGGTAGCTACAGAGTTTGCATGCAGTGTGTAACCTCTGAAGTATCAAGCACATCTAAGCACAAGTAATGGTTGTTGCTGAGGACGAGATAATGACTGTTTTCATACCTATGATGGTACATCTTTGAGTTGATGACAGTCTTCAGAGGAAAGGCGTGTACCCACGTGAATGCAATGCTGTCTACAAAATGTGCTGTGAGTGTAGTAAATTGTGTAATATGTTACATTCTCCTAACAGTTAAAAAAGCACCATGAGACTACATCAGGCCAGGCCAAATAATAAGCATTACCTCATTTTATGTTATGTAAAAACAAATAAACATATTGTATACACTTAACTACTATTATTATATTTTATTATTAGTTTATTTTTGTATTTTATACTCTGTTTCAGTTTTTATTATTTCAAATCAGAAATCAACTTAGAATCAAGGGCGGTCATACGACATTGCAAAATGATTTCAAATCATGTTTGGATCAATTACCGCTTATTTAAGCATTAAGTCACAATGGTGTGTGGTGTAAGGGGTTAAAGATGTTGTCAGTCACCACACATTGCAAAGAATCTTGATACAGAGCGTATCTGTGGTAGATTGAAGGAGGGATTCACCATGCAGTGAAAGACTGAACTGCCCAACAGTGCGACAATTTAAGAATAAAAGTGGGACCACTCGGCTTGTTATTAGCAAATACTTCAAAAGCCAGCATCCGTGATGGTATGGGGGTGCGTTAGGGCACGTGGCATGGGTGACTTGCATATCTGTGAAGGCACCATTAATGCTGAACAATATATAGAGACTTTGTAGCAACATATGGCGCCATTATCTGCTTTTTTTTGTGTTGAAAGAAAATAAAAATAAAAAACAAGAATAACAAAGAATGCCTGGAATGTATATCTTTTTATGGCAGGTAGAAAATTGAATTGTTGAACTGTGGTTTCTGACCAGGAGTGGTCTAAGGCCAAGGCCAGAGTCAGTTAACCTGGGTCAACCCAGGTTTCAACAATCATTCTAATCCTGTACGCCTGTATATTTTATGCCACGTCTTAGATAGATACAATCTCACACCATTCACATATCAGCATACCCACTGATGCATTACAACATTTTTAACACAGTAACTTTACTTGTTCCTCACTTTTTGCTCTGACTCCATTTGCAATTCACTGCCTATTTTCAGCCTTGACTCAGCCTGTGAAATGTAATTACAGTAAAGGTTCGGCCCAAACGTTGTTCTTTTCCGTGTTTTCACCACGTATCTCTGTTTGGGAGCCAGACACATGAGGCCATTAGGTCTGGGGGGGAAAGGGAGTGCTGTAATAGCTTTAGCCAGAATCGTGACACTTTAGAAGGCAAGGCTCGGTGACACAAAGGTTGGTAGACTACGCGTCACCTGGTTCCCTGTAATTCACCTTGTCAGCCTGTCGGTCGGTTGACAAAAAACAGCAAATACTTATTTACTCAATTATTTTCTTCCTTGACTTTGGTGTAGGTGGTTGGCAACATAGTGACAAGAAGCTATAGAGAAAGAAAAGAACATAACTGGAAAAGTTTATTCATGCCTCCCTAGAGGTGCAGCTCGGTCTGAGGCCCTGCAGGGAATGAAAGATATAACATACAAATAGCTTGTTTTTGCAAATGATGTTTTCATTTGTCTCAACCATTGATATATTGTTCCAGTATTTCTCAATAAACTTATCGTCTCTTCAAATACTCACACAGAACATTCTAGATAATTGGAGTCCCGCTCTCTCTACTTTCTATTTCCTGGACTAAGGTGAAGCTGTCAGGTTTCAGGATGAATATATTTTGGCCTCTGGGCCAAGAGAGCCAAAGAAAGCATAATTCAAACCCAGCCAAATGTTTCCACCCCTGCCCAGGCAGAGCTCAGAATAATGTATGTAGTGTATTTCGCATAGAGGTGTTTCTTATCGAGCCCTCATAGTCATTCTCACTAAGTGTATCAAGGGACACTTTAATAGGACTTTTCCCTTTGCTCTCTGACCTTTGGTGGAGACAGCAGAGGCACGGCTGGTAGTATAAAGAACTACTTGTCTGCCCTCACTGTTCTTCCACAACATTGTGTTCACTCTCCTTCCACACCAGAAGGTAGTACGAGGTGAAACACACTAGAATACTGCTAGGCTTTTTACTGGAAACCAACAGGAGTGTTTTAGCAATAGAAAGACATATGAGTGCGAGTAAAGGAAAAGGGAGAGAAGGTTGATGACTGTTTTAAACCCCCCCCGGACATGGGCATCTAAACAGTGGAGCTGTCCGGGAACATTTCCTTTAATCGCCGTGCACAGAGCAGGGATCAAGTGTTCTCCCCCGTACCTGCTGAATCAGCCTCATGGAATGAAAACCACTGTAGTTCACCTTCAAGAGAAAAAAGAAGCCCGGGATAATATGGCGTGCTTACTTCTCCTGCGGGGGGGGGGTATTAAATAACGGGAGGAGAGAGAGTGACGCGGGGTCGACCGCTGACAGTCTCCGGAGCTCCAATACGCTTGGCGGCAGTTCATTTCCATGGTGACGAGGTATGTGTGCGTCTGCAGCATGCGTAGGCCGAAAGCACAGGGGCGAAGGGCAAAGGTCGAATCCAACGCCAATGTCACACTGGAGGGCACAAGACAGGATCCAGACACCATTCCGATGTAGTACTTCACTACGTATACAGCCCTGCCTCACGACGCCCCGTCACAACGTCCGTAAAGCTTTAACTGGTAGCTTGTGTGTGGTTAATCTAAACAGGTCTATGTGGGTGTCCCGATTTGAGAGGGATAGTTTCTTAATCGCCGTGCCACTACTTTCCCCCTGAAGTTAGACCATAGTAGGGGACACGAGGCAATGCACAGTAACACGACGGACAGTGAAGTAGGCGGGATTTACATTCATTTGGAGTTTTCAGGAGCAGAGGCTTGTTCTTTATTGGCAGAAACGTGTTACTATGCCCCAGAGTTCAGCCTGCTGCCAAATCCAGACAAAGTACTGCACAGTATTCCGCTGTACTGTCAGCTTAGCGATAAATACAGCAAAGCCTCCGGGGGGGTGGGATCCATGAACGAGCCATAGCCCGTAAGTCTGAAAGAGTTTGACAGATAATCTCCTTAATTTATGACATCCCTCACAACCGAAAACACCATAAATTATTCAAAGTAATCCCACTCTAGACAGAACGCGAATGTGTGACTGAATCCTCCGCGTGGGATTAGAGCTGGACCCGTGTTCATTAAGGCATCTCATAGTTAGAGCTCGGTCTAGATTCAGTTGTGTCCCGTTCAACGACCGAGAGATACCGGATCCTATATCAGCACTCCTACTGAGGTGCATTATGAACTCTGAATTGCCCTCAGAAGGCAAGAGAGGATGTCACAGGAGGATCTCTTTCCAGTGGTCTCTTCACTGAAGTATGTTCTGCTATATTACAAACAGCCCTGCTTATGTCCACTGCAACAAGTACCGATTTAGAATATTTGTAATAGTGTGTTCCTCGTAATGTC
This sequence comes from Novumbra hubbsi, assembly GCA_016801125.1. Classification (NCBI taxonomy): domain Eukaryota; kingdom Metazoa; phylum Chordata; class Actinopteri; order Esociformes; family Umbridae; genus Novumbra; species Novumbra hubbsi. The sequence continues at coordinate 8,507 of JACXGK010005181.1, read as the reverse complement.
TATATTCGCACATGCGTGCAATTTGTGGTATTTATATATTTGCAATATGCAGCGTTTCCTTAAAACAGCCTTGAGAATCCCTTCATGAGAATAACTTCAACGCCACTAAATGGTCGTACTTGGAAAACACTTACTCTTATATTAGGGTCAAATCCAGCTGGGGTGACTCAGTCCCCTCCCAGTTCATTTCTGTCCATATTATGTAGCTCTGAAGCACTTCTGCCAGCCACTTGGTACAACTGTGCAGTCTCTGCTATTAAAATAAAAAAAAATACTGTTTCAGCGGACACCTACAATCATGTAGTGTACTTACTGTACACATGGAAAGTTACTGTGACAAATACAGTACGGTGGGCCCACAATTTAATGCGTTTATAACAAGTTCATTCAGTAGAAAACAACTGTATTTGAATACATACAACGTTTTGGACATTCTAACGTAATAGTGTACCTTGAACAAACATGCTTATACATTCCTACTGCATAGACTTAAGATTCCTTTTCCCCATTTTCAAATGGGTCAGTGTTTACAGGTCAGTCTACATTTCCACCGTTATGGCCCAGCCACCCTCTGATTCTGCCATTTAAGGTAAGACCTCTCTCTGTTTCCCTCTCCTATTCCCAGGAACACCGTGGGTGACCTAAGCTCTCTTTTTATAAGTTGTCACTGGAGCTGTTGAGATGACATCTGCAAGAATGGTCCAAAAGCTTCTTTTAAAGTCTTACTAGCAGGCAGCAGCTGATCGCTATTCGCTTGACATTTTGTTTGGACTGAGCTTTTTACTGTTCGGAATTATGGCCCGTGTGTGTGTGTACTTGTGTCTGTGTCAATAAAAAGATGAGCTCAAAGTGAACTAGGATCTATTCCTGAGCTCTGCGTTGTGTTGCATTATACCCAAGCACTCCATGTTTCCTCGTCTTTCCTCATGCTCATGACACCCACCATAAGGGGTGTATTGCAATGTATGTCAAGCCACAACCCAGCTTCTGTTTGAACGTTTTTTTCTGAGAACTGTCCATCTTAGCCAGGACAGAGAGGCGTGTCATTCCAGTAAGGCCAGCATTGGGTTTGTTTTCTAACAGCGTTCCAATCTGCATCGAACAAGGATCCACTGCGGCTCAGACAGACATCAAACGATTTAGCGTTAGACCATAAATTAGGATAGTTTCCGAGAGTGGATTAAATGGAAGTTGACAGATTTGTTTACGAGAGCTACTTAGAATAGGTTTAGGATTCATATTTGCTCATTTATTACCCTCAGTTTGATTTTGCCCTCTCCTTATATGCCTTGTAGTGGATTGCTCCTCCAATGGACAACGTTTATTATCTCATGTCTTGAGAAACCTCCTTAAGCATTCACAATCTAATCGTGTGAAATGTTAGGTATGCAACATGTATTTGTCACTCAGGTTTTTTTTTTCTTTTTTATGTATTTTTACCCGTCTGTTACAAATATGTTGCCTGTAAAAGTATTATTTTATGGAAATAGGTTAATATAATTAATTCCCTCTGTATTAATACAGTCATGTGACAAGATTACAATAAATAATCTTCTTTCATACAATACCTATAGATAAAGGTGATGTAATTAAACCAAAAACAATGACAATTTAACCATGATATCATTTATTTAACAAAAGATTTATGAAGATGCCATTTACTAGTGAGGAAAAAGTTAGGACACCCTATGCCCTAATAGCTGGTATTGGCCCCTTTGGCTGAAAAAACCTCAGTAAGACTGTTACGGCACAGGTAATACGTTGTGTCAATGCCTGTCATTTCTGTGCATCTGTTCTGTTGACTTGTCAACACTCCAAGGTCTCCACTCCTCCTGGTTGTTGATTGGTGTTTGCATGACGTTTGACTGACATACCTTTGATCTTCGGCCAATCAGCAGCGGGTCCGATTGGATTTAAACTGTCAATGCTGTTCGGCTCAAGAGGACAATCTGATTTCCTCCACATGTATTAATTGTGTTGTAGGTATATTCACTTGTTAAGTGTCCCAACCTGTGTATTGTGGGTTTAGTTAGCCCTGGGAAGAGGCGAAGTAGGCAGGAAAGATACTCTTCTTTCTTACAAGCACAGGGCCGTTATTTTACAAGCACATCGCCACATTCCATCCCTATTGTATATGGCCACATATGTTATGGCTCATCCTCTTTCATATCCCAAGACCAAAAGGAGGGGTTGTAACAAAGACATTTCCTGTAACTGTCTACTAGTCTCTGACATTAACTGGGAGAACGTTTTTCCCACTCCTCCATGCAGACTTTTTTCAGCTGTGTGATGTTTTAGGGGTTTCTTCCATGCACAGTCATTTTCAAATCACCCCAAAGAATCTCAATAGGATTAAGATCCGTGCTTTGACTTGGCCATTCCAGAACTTGGCCATTCGCTGCTCAACATTGAATTGTCATTATGGAAATGGCAAATGACAATTGATATGGCCACAGGAATGTATTTAATGGAATACAGTTATAGAATGGCAGGGTATTTTGCATAGATCAACAAAGCAGGACATCTGTTTTGTTCATTGTTGTCCTTACATTATATGGTTGTGACTCCCGGCATTTTGCCTGTACATTAATTGTCTAGAATAATATTTATACTATCGGAACTGCTCAACATTATTTCATTAAACCGTGGAATTTTAAATGTAATTGTCAACTCATAGTTGACAACTAGTTGCATGGACTAACCATGGAAGCCAGGAATCCCCTTCAAAATATCCCCTTCAAAATAATACAACTCTGTTTATTTAAGACATCAGTTCAAAATAGCACAGTTTATGAACAGCAGTATTGACATGTGTTATAGTTGTAAGTGGAAAAATGTTAAAGATAAAAAAAAAAATGTATATGAAATAAAGATTCCCTCAACAAATGCCTCCCTGGTCTTGCAATGGTGAACAGCAAGCGCCCTCTGCTGGGTGTAAACTGAAACTAGCTTACTAAGTGAAAACCACAGATGCGTAGAAGTGTATCTACTGTTATCAAGAGCAATTTGGGATTAAAATTGTCTTCTAAATGGCATCTATTATTGTAACACAAACAAGTGTTCTGTCTGATCTCCAGTGTTTTCTCAGTGGGGTCCAAAATCCTCAAATTTATCTGTTCTACTGATCGATTTGGATATGCCCTAAGGCAGGGGTCTCAAACCGGTTCCACGGAGGGCCGAGTGTCTGCAGGTTTTCACTCTCACCTTGTACTTGATTGATTAATTATGTCACTGATTGGTTAGGTCTACCCTCATCTGGTTATTTAGGTCTGAAACTGGAACCAATTTACAGGAAAAAACAAAAACCTGCAGACACTCGGCCCTCCGTGGAACCGGTTTGAGACCCCTGCCCTAAGGTGACCCTGATCAAAACATTCATGCCCAAACAATTACATGCATATTAAGATGGTTATAAATTGGTTTCACCTCCAGAACACACAGAAAATGTCTGTAATTCGGGTACTGGAAATATTAGAGTTAGAGTTAATAAATGTTAGAGTGCTCCAGTGACAACTTTGAAAAGTATTGTAAAACTGTAGAGGGAAATGAGAGTAGATAAACTTCTACATACATCTGTAGGAGATACTTGTATACTTGGATAATCAAAATACAACAGGTAAGATATTTCAAAACCTCCCTACTGTTCTAACTCTAGAGGCCTCTGCGTTAGTTTAAGCCACTGCGTAAATGATCAGTCAGAGTTTAGACTAGAGCTCTAATAGAATTTATTTAGAAGTTATGTTTTACTAATGAGATTATCTGCGCTTTCGCCTCCCTTACAAATTACCGCAGCAGAAAGAAAGAGAGAAAGCAAGAGAAAAGAAAATGAACCAACCATTCAGTGACTTGGCCTGACCCCAAGTCCTTCGCATGCAACCTGCTAATTCGTCTGGCTGGCTAACGACCCTTTCGCGTGCCAGCGGATCATTAGGAGAGTCCCATTGCACCGGCAGAAATGAACTGGTCTCCAAATGTCACAAGCCTGGGTCCCCCTAATTTCTGGTCACCGTTGCGCATGACATGTGACGTGATTGGGCGGCGGGCCATTGCAAGCCAAGCTCCTTGAGCTGTGGGTGAAAGAGAAACAACTGCTACCGTTTGAAAAGACTGGTCCATGGAGCTTCTGTACAAAGGGAAATGTTTGCCAAGAAACATTAATCAACCCTTTGTGTCCGTATCGTTAAGGTTCCTGAAAGAAGAAATATTTGCACAGACTCAGAAAATATAGACATTTATTTTTTGCTGGGAGTAGATCAGCCATGGGTTTACAATCTTGTCCCTGACATCCTTGGACAGCTTTTTAGTCTTGTCCATGGTAGAGAGTTTGGAATCTGAATGATCTGATTGATTGATTGCTCCCTTTAAGAGAGTGCTCCCAATCTCAGCTTGTGTCTTGTATAAAAGACACCTGAAAGCCAGAAATCTATCTGAATAATAGGCGATCAAATATCTATTTCACTGAGTAAAATGCAAATCAATGTATAACTTATTTGAAATGCTTTTTTCTGGATATTTTCTCTCACTGTTTAAATAAATCTACCATTAAAATTAGACTGATAATTTCTTTTTCAGTGGTTCAACGTACAAAATCAACATGGGATAAAAAAAAAAATCCTCCACTGTAGGGAATTTTCCTATGAAAATTGGTTTACCTTCTATTACCTTCTATTAATATATTTGCTCAATTGATCATTATTTGCTGTGATATGTGGATCTTCTGTTGGATAAAATTGGATGTGTGTCCAACTCTGTATGCATTCTTTCAAAAAGGTATATATTTTAACAGACATTTCCTCATCTATCCTTCTAAATGACACATTTTAATCTGTACAAAGAGACCCATTTCAAAAATTGAATGAGCCTATCTTATTAGCTGCTTAAAAAAACATTTTCCAATGTTCCAACCTACGTCACTAAAGTTATGTGTTCCAAGGACATTCACTTCACTATCAACATGGAGGTTTAAAGGTTGTACTTTCTAATGACCTAATAAGTAGAAGAGTACATGTATCATTTTGGGGATTTAGTCCAGAGAGATTGGAAAAGTAATCAAGGTCTTCAATGAGACAGCACATACATTTTTTTGGACATGAGTCATCTGCATACATGGACACCTTGGTTTTTTGCCCCTAGAATTCTAAACCTTTGATTTCATTATTTGTTCAGATTTTTATAGCTAGCATTTCAAGCTGTAATTTATAAATATGGGAAAAATGGACAACCTTGTCTTACACCTCTTGACAATTTAAAGATGTCATAGAGATGGTCATTATTATAACTACGCTATTCAGATAAGGCCAAGTGTATTATCATTTTCTTTTGTTTTTTGCACTTTTTTTATTTCCAGTCATTAAGGTATTTTACAATATATCGTACATGGATATACAAGGGCGTACAAGGGCAATGCGTTTCTCTCCAATTTTAGTATCAAATTTTAAAAAGGCCTCAATATATTTTAACAAATAGGATGTTTAAAGTTCCTGTTCGTATCATGTTTTAGTTCTAATGAGATAAAACCTTCTTGATAGGTTTTGGATAATCCTTTTTCATAAAAGTAATTAAAACAAGTTAATTAAGGGGCCTTTAGCCCATCTAAAAAGTTAGATACATATGCCATTGAGCCCTGGTGAATTAATTTGAGAAGTTATTTTATGGTTATTAGGTTTTTTCCCAGAACTTTCTGTGCATTTGTTAATTTCACATTCCCAAAACAATCAGTTTCATTCACTGAATTGAGTGGATTAAGGGGATATTGTTGGGAGAACATTTCCCTGCTATAATTTGCTTCCTTCCTTTTAAACTGTCAGTAGTTAGGTCATGGTCTTTTGTGTAAATTCAGTACATCTACTTATTGTCATGTACTAAATCTTGTATATTATATTTCTTGAATAAACCCTACTCAAATAATATAAAAGTTCACACACACAGATTGAGATATGCTGGTTACTTGAGGCAAAAACGTAATTGACAGTATGTCCAATAGGAGTTACCTTTGCAGTTAAATGGCTTAAAAATCATCAAGACTTAAATATACCAAACAAAATGACGAGTTGGAAAAGATATATGCCCTTTAATACATCCTACCCCTAAATGTACTCGATTAAACACTGACAATCTCAAAACACATTAAGTCATGGCCTGAAAGTATAACATTAGGAAAGATTGTTCTTCTAATACAGAAAAATATGAGGGAAAGAATTACCTGCTTACTCCTTGCATGCTCACTGATCCTCCAAGCCCCAACATGATCCCATGCAAAGCAGCTTTTCTAAATTACATAAGCCTTATTAGAAAACTTAAACAACTCGCAAAGAGGGACAGTCACAATACAGTGGCCATATGACTCAAATCCAATCACGGAATCCAACAAAACAAATGGTGTGTTTAAATCTTTTTTTCAGGCTAAACTAAATCTCTGTTTAAGATTTACAGAAATACAGATTATCTTGCCAGCTATAGCCTTGTTATGTGGGATGTTTTTGTTTGGTTTTATGAGGTCACAATTCCCAACAAATACAACCATATCGCTACACAATTTTTCTAAACAATATTATTTTTGTTTAGTAATTATATCTGCTGTATTATCAATACCTGTTTGCAAAACCAATCTATGCTAACCTAAGTTAACCGAATAAAAAATGTCTCTGGTAGAGAGGGTTATCATTACAAAGGATGAGGAACCACACTCATGTAATGCGTTGAGATCCTCGATGGGACGCTTTCAGGGGTTGAGACTTTTTGCCTGATGCAAGACTGACCTCTGGTGGCGAGCTGATGAGTCACCACTTTTAATAGTAATAAAGCATCTCCGTGCATCTGACCTAAGTGTTACAGAAGAAGTCACAGCTCATGTAATTCCAAGCATTAGCTAGGAGTCGGAGGGCACTCATGGGCGCCACAAAGCAACAAAAGAGCTACAAGTGATGCACTACACACATATAATAACAATCCTCACAAGGTTTTGCAATTTCTTGCAAGTTTGGATGCGGAGCTGCTCTATAAGCGGCATTTAGTAGCTACGCGGCACACAACTGGAACAAGCTACCAGAAGATCTTAGACATGCCCCAAACCTATCAATTTTCAAGTCTGGGTTAAAAACACTCATGTTTTCACGTGCCTATGATTAGCAACATGGAAACCCTACACCAGACTTTTTAATTTTAATTTCTTTTTTAAAATCCTACTTAATTTTCCTTTAATTTGTATTTTCTACATGTTAAAAATTATCCATGTCTGTTGAATCAATCTGTTTACATTGTGACCAAAAAGTGAGAAGATGTAATGAGGTTAAATTGTGGAGTCGTTTTGTAAAACGCGTACTCGTACAAAGTGGAAAGGGTTGTATAACGAGACCTGAGTTGCATTGGATGTTTACTGAGTGAATGTGTGGACGGGCGAATAGAGGACAAGTGGTAGACAGACTGTTAGTTATAAAATTGTATTGCTCTTTTAATTCTTTTAAAGTTTTAATTTTTCAATTTTCTCGTTTTATTTCTCTTTTAATGTCTTGTCTTGTAAAGCACATTGAATTGCATCTATGTATGAATTGTGCTATATAAATAAACTTGATTGATTGATATAATAAATAGGTGGAACAAATGAGTATTTATCTCTAGTAATAAATTGGATATTGAACTGGCAATGCTGTGTGCACTTAATTCTGTACTCCCAGTGGGAGAAACTTAGGATCTCTGACCGGGCCACCGGCCGGTGTACGAGGGTGGAGGGTGGAAGTTCAGAAATGTTTTTCTCACCGCAAACTTACCCCCATCCATGTATTGGGACAGTAAAGTAAAAAAAAATGTATTCTGTACACTCAATACATATCAAAACTACACTATGTTACCTATTATTTTAGTTCGGTTCAACAGTTATTTGTGTTACCAAGTAAGAGTACAGCAGTACAAGAGTCTCATTTACATCCTTCTCATGCTATGAGTATTTAGACATTTGGCTAATAGGTTTTTCTAGCTGATCAGGGGTTTCCTGTAGCACTGATTGTTCACACAAAAAATAGATGTGACAAGAAAACGAGTCTAATTTATCTAAATAAACCGATTGTTGTTTAAAATGCTCCGTGTTTTCAAAGAAGCTAGTTTTAACCAGTGCATTTAACAAGCTCAGCTGCGCATCTATCAGATGTAGTTCCCAAAATATCTTCACCAATGAGTAGATAGAATCAAGTTGGTGGAAGCATGCAGAGAATTCTCGGCAATGATCACAATGGATACAATCAAGGATCTGTAAAACTTTCTCAGCTGCTCCTGTATAATATGCAGCATGACTCAGCCAGCAATGCCCTTGCCTTTGTAAGGGTTCCGATGGAACAGAGTGATGATAGGGACCCAATCGCACGACTAGAGGAATCCTTGGTGGATAAGGATTGTACAGGAGAGTTTGTGGTAGTGATCGGTATATATATATGTAAATATAAGAAGGGCTGGAAAGCCATGTACTGCAGTGTAATGCAGCAGTCAAATAACTAAAGTCCTAGTCTTGGTGAACA
>JACXGK010005180.1:12422-34395 GCA_016801125.1 Novumbra hubbsi | reverse complement strand
GGGGGGGTGTTGGGGGGGGGGGGTATGTTCAGGGGCGTGTCAGCCAGAATAAACTACCAATTTGTTATTTCTAACAAATGTCAAAAGAATTCTAGTAAGTGTTTATTTCCTAATTATTGGTCTTTTGTAAGCTGTAAAGTGGAAGAGTGTGGGGTTGGGTGGGATTGGCTCTATGGCTGGAAATGGGCGGGAACTTACTGAGTGGTTATACAATCTTGCTATCAAAGAAACAGCGGTCAGATCTGTAAGATAAATGATGCTTTGTGAATTTGTAAAATGTCCTTCATTTGGGGGGGTGGGTTGCGTTAGCTAGAAAGGTTGATATTGGATGCCATTATTGATTTTCTACGTTCTTGTTTTTTGTTTCATTTTGGTTTTTTTAACAATTGTGCTTTCTTATTGGCTGACAGGGACGCTGCCTTAAACTAGCTTTAACGTTCTCAGCTAGAGCCCCACTCTCTGCAAGCTCAGAGAAAGACCTTATTTATTACCTAGCTATCAACCCAGTCACATTACGCCACACGAAGCAGGGAAAGAAATCTATCACATTATACGCTTGAGATACTCTGCAACATCTACCGTCTGCAATTCTGATACATTTGGAGAAAAGAAAGTATGTATAAATATATATATTATATATGTTGTAAAAGATCTGTACTCAAAAGTTGTGTTGGTTAAAAACATCCTGGTGCGATTTCTTTCTTTCTTGTGTCATGCCTTTATGTGATTTAGCTTGTTTCTTACCGCTCTCATCAAATGTTGAAACATTTCTCTTATGTTCATGTATTTACTCGCAACGTTAAGGTTTGGGCAAAGGGTCCAATGGTTAGCAGCATGGGGTATGCAGGCCGTCGTTCCAGCCTAACCGGAACACACCTCTAGTTCAACCACATAGCGGTTTGTTAGTGTTTGCCTGAAACAAAAGCCTGCTCGCCCGCTAGCTTCCTAGATTTCAGTTGGACACCCCTAAGGTAAGAATGTTCATGGATAAAAAGGACATTTTTCTTAAACTCGATTCACAATCTGACAGGTGTTGGTTGTTGGGGGTTTTTTTTATTGTCAAAACGCCTGTCTAAACAAGGTTTAGTTGTATTTTTTATCGTAAATCTTACAGTATATTTGTGTTTTTATTGCTTTTTTCTTATTTTGCACTGTGTGTAAATGCAATCTTGCTAGCACAATTTTTTTGCCAATAGCTGTCTCAACTTTGCCACTGTAAATGCTCCTTCTATCTTCTAGCTATTTTATTTTTTCTTCTTTTTCTGAGTTTCCTACTTCATGAAAATGGAGATCTGCTCTTTCTCTATCAGTTCATTGTGATATATTTAGCTGCCTTTATATGCAAATAAAATTGCAAGATTTTTACTTATGAAGCAAAGTCTTGCTATTGATACCGATCAATGGTAGGCTATCCGTCACAACTGTTTTATTGGTCATATAAAATATCAAAGAAACATTCTGGTAAAAACAGCTTTTCTAAATGTTTATCTCTATTATAAATGCTACCGCATTTTAAAATGGTTAGTGGTTTTAGATCTAAAGGAGGTTAAATCTAGAGTTTATTTGTTTTTGGAATGGTTTGGTATCTGGAAGCTAGTTTTAAATATAATATTAATGTTTCTCATTGTCACTGATATTTTGTCTGGCCAAATCTTTACTCCAAGGACATCCAGTCAACTCTAGAAGTACTGGCATCCTTCATGGAATTGATCAAATGTGCAAAAATAAACAGCACGATCACAAATCATATGCTTTTATGACTCATTACACAATAATTTCTCAAACACAAAACATTTTATGGCGTAGCGTGATTTTTCAAAATGATTGGCACTCTTCAATAATATCTTTTAATTAATCCATAGTGGCGTCTTGTAAAATGCTATGCTTCTTAGTTTGTCCCAGTCTCTAGGAAATGCATCGGGGCCTTGCCCTGGTGTGTACATATGAGGAAATCCCTTTGGCATCCATCACCATGTGTAAAACCCAATACATTTTTCACCTCTAAAGATCAAAGTTTCAACTTTGTCTCAACTTTTAGACACCAATTCACTTTCACAATCGGGCTGTGTTGCACAATATTTGACCTTCATAGCCCAACCCACAAATTGCAGTACCTAGAGGCATTATTGGAACTGCAAGTGGAAGTGTTTGATGTGTTTGAAGTTTTTGCGGAAAAGCACCTGATACCCACAGTAAAATATAGTGGTGGATCAATAAAGATTTGGGGCTGTTTGTTGCTCGTAGTCCAGGGGCTCTGTTTAAAATCAGTGCAATTAAGAAACCCACTAGGATATTTTAGACTCTACCTGAAGATTGAGACTTGGCTGTGGATGAACCATTCAACAAGACAATGACTTCAAACATTCATCAAAATCAATACAGAAATGCCGCACCACAAAATCCATTTTTACAAAGGCAATGTCAGTCTAAGAAACTGGAATCCAATTTAAAATGAGTGAATTAACTAGGGCAGCAAACAAATGCCAACGTTCAACTATCAAGGATCTTGAAATGCGTTGAATGGAGTGTTCAAAGATCCCTTCAAAAGTGTCCGCTAACCTTGTCAGACTTTACAAGAGGTTCAGTGCTGAATTCCACTCGAGGGGAAACTTCAACAGTCATTGTGAAAACAGTATTTTCAGAAAGAAGTCATGCAACTCAATGAAATGTTTTGTGCTTGAGGGATGATTGTGTTGTAAAGAAGGTACATGAATGCCCAATCTGTTTGAGGCCAAAATTTGGATAGTTTGGGGGTTTATTTTTTTCCATTCACAATTTAATGAAGGCTGCCAATACTGGATGTGGGAATATCCATTGTCTTTAGATACAAACCAAGATATATAAAAGTGAAATATAGCATGTCCTTTAACTGAAATTCTGAAATGTATCTGGAATTACAACTGCACATATGACCCAGTATCAGGAACTGACAAATTGCACATAAGACTATGTTCATCAAAATGTATGCGTTAACAAGGCTTGCCTAAAAAAGGAACCAGGACCGTTCCGGCCCAATCCAAGCACTGGCTAAGGCATGATGCAACATTAGGTGCCAGCGTTCGGAGATTGAACTACACAGTTTATAATATACATCGTATGACACCTGACAAACAAGATGCTTTCTGTGAGACGTGACAGTTCAGTGGGCGTCGTGAAAACTCTGGGACGTATGCCAGGCCTTCGCTTCAGGACACCAGCCCCGGTTCAGCCTAGCTGGTCGGGCCTTCGTGTGGGCGAGTAATACAATAATCCATCTTCTCGCACGGAATACGGGCAGTCCACCTTTACATTCAAGCGCGAAGCACCGCTACGGGAAGATGCGCTGGGTTTCGTGAGGCTAATCGCTCGGGGTCGTCTGGGGGTTGAGTTACATGTATCATCTTTTGCGGTCTCCTTGTAATCCCGTTCGGAGCCGTCGTCGGTGGATTGGCGAGTGAAGGGTTGTGCGTCGTGAGATGACAACAATTGAGAAGCGAACAGTCCTGGAGCTAAACAACAGGGCTTTCTCCCATGGAGACAGCGAACACGCTACACCACCCTCCGTGTCCTACTTGGCCCAAAATAAAAACTGTCAGATTCTCATGATCACCTCACGCCCCCTCCGCACACACGCACACCCTCCTCCTCACCCCTTCCATCTCCCACCCTGGGAACATCAAAGCAGCCTAACCAATTAACTCTTCTCCCGAACGGGGATCGCAACGTCTCGCCCCGCACCCACCCATTCCCCGTCCCCTCATTACCATAATCCATGCTAATCACATTAGCATAACGCCACAGATGAACGGCTGCTCTAATGTGTACATTCTGCATGTTCGCGTGGGAGTGGAGAGAAGCCTTCATGTGCACTTCCGAAGGCGCATGTAGGGGGCGCTGCGCTGGACCTGTGGACCCGAGCGCTCACATGAGGTGTGGTATGTAGAGGTATGCGGCAGGGGGAACATGTGTTCAGGCCCGTGGGATCCTTTTGAAGCTCTTGAATAAAATGCCTGGCTTCTGTGGAGCCATGTATGTATACTATGTATGTATACTTAACACACACACACTGTTTATCATGGTACAATGCTGTGCACTCGTGCAACGGTTGCCACTTGGTGTTGTTACAAAGTAATTATGAGCGGTTTCTTTTCTTTTCAATCCTTGCACATACACATCTAGGGTTTTGTCGCACACTTGGGCCCCCAGGCTGGGTGTCCATCAGAACAATGGAGGGGTGACTGACATCCTTTATACAACCCCCCCGTAACGCGCGCACACAACACCGTACACAAACGCACCCGGGCCAAGGGGGCCTGTTATAGGCGTTCAAGTGTGCATTTCAGCGGAGAATGTGCAGAATGTTTTGGGATTATCTCCTGGCCTTTCACACACAACACTGATTTATCATGCAGACGTCCCATTCAGGGACACACACAATGCGGTTGCAGAGTTTCAAGTGTGTGTATCCACTGTCCATCATGTTGATCTCTCTACCTTAACATCGCCTTCCACTCTGCTGGCCATGTCTTAGTGTGCGTGTGTGTGTGTGTGTGTGTGTGTGTGTCAGTCAAGGTCTTTATAGCTCTTCCGTATTGCCAGCTTTGTTAATTATCTCAGCCAGGACAGCTGCTGATGTTATTGGCTATTTGTCAGGTCAACCTTCGCCCCATAGTGATGGATCCGGGGAGAGACACAGTGAAGGCCTGACACCTTGACCAAGCCCATCCGCCAGTCTGTCAGCGGGGTGTGTGTGTGTGTTAGAGAGAGCGAGAGGAGACTTACCCTGGTGCCAGTACTCTGCATGCAGTGTTTATGCAGTCTTAATTGTCTCTCCAGTGGTATTATTGTAATCTGGAGTTCATTTGGCACTACTTTAGTCACTGTGAAATAATCAGAGCGACTACATCAGAGCCAGGGAAATGCGTTCAGGCTTTGCGCTTCATCCTCTCATCTCTCCCATGTGGTTCCAGTTATAAGCTCTTTATTGATGTTATTATTTTATAGGTACAATTAAGATTATGAGGTTACACCAAGAGGTATGGAAAAGAAGCGGGCAAAAAGATCTGGGTTGAAAGTTGAAAAAAAGTTTAATTTGGCCTTTGGCGTACTAGAACATACAGGCAGTTTGGCTAGATAGATAGATTACACACAGATGACAGATAAGTGAAAGATTGATAGAGAGGATAAATACGTAGTGAAATACTATAACTGAATTGAACTAGTATGAATGGCTATTATTGAAAGTGAAGGATTTCAGTAAAGAGAATTCTGTCTTATTCACTTTTTTTTTTTTTGTGCTTTCTGCTTAACGTGGTTTCGACACTTTCCATGGCATCAGCATTTCTCAGCGATTAGTTGTGTGCAGCGACGGATTAATTACTGTTATTAGGTGCCATTGTCTTATTACCCCATTTGGAGTAATCACGGATGTCGCCTACATGCCAATCAACCTCCTTGACGACTGCATGCAAAGTGGTCATACGCGTGTTTTAACGAGTCTAAAATGGTGCCGGTCTCCACATAGGCCCGTAATGGAACAGCGTTCATTTGCCGTGGCTCTGACATGAAGGGTAATTATGGCTATAGGAGTGTCCATAAAGAGGAGGTTATTCTGCATTTGACCTTGGGTTTCTCTGTGTTCTGCAGTGCTTCTGCCTGTCCTTCAACACGCTAGCCGGAGCACTGACAGCTACGTGGTGGATTTATCAATGGTAATTGGCAACTGGCAATTAGAAAGCTCCAAAAGCGATGACATTTGGCCCTTATTATTAAGCAATAAAACCTAACAGGGTTTTGTATATGGCCAATATACTGGTCATAATCACGACACAACACGGTGTGCCAGAAAACAGTCATCAGCATTACCTGTTATTTGTATTATACATGTAGCGGCTCAGTTCGATGACTGCTGTTACAATTAATGTTCTGGCACCATGGGAAATTCGATGTTAGTCTTGTGATTGGAGTTAAATAAAAACCATAGCTATATCTTTCTCACTAGATCTTACCCACTGAAGTACATCCTACTGTGGCCTATTAAAACTAATTCCAAACCGACATTCTCATCCTCCTCCTTCAAGATAATTTTACCCACGCTGCAACAAGACTGGGCAAATTTAAATTTCATACCTGGGTCTTGTTAGAGTATTTTCTATTTTGAGTGCATTAGGGATAAGTCCACATTGGGGATTGCACCCTAAACTCATCCAATAATGCCAAGATAAGGTGATCTGGGGACGATAAGAAGAACACTAGAGATGCAAGACAGGTACTGAACTGAAGGAGAAAGGAAGCTAGAATTATGGGAGAACCAGGCTACAGACAGACTAACAGACGAATGGACAGACAAATTGCCTGACAACCAGACAGACTGACACGGCACCAGGATTTAATTAATCCAATCTCTTCACGCTGATTCATTTAATTGGTTTCGTATTCTATCACTGTTTATTAATAACGGTTAACGAACGCCTCAGCAGGACCTGATTTCTTCAGCCATATGGGAGGGCAGTGTGGCTTTGTTGTCTGAACAGGGTTTAGCCAACCGCCTTGCCGACTTAAGGTCATGTGGGTGCGGGTCAGAATAGCAGGCGATTTGGCAACTGTCCCATTCAGGAATACTTCCAGATCTGCCTCATGGTCTGAATTAGCGGGCTAGGCCTATGGAGAGAATGCCATTGACTAGACGCAACACCCGGACTGATCCTCCGGATATCGTTTTATTCTCTGTTTAAGTCACCGTGTTTCAAGAGTGATTCGCAGACTTTCCAGACCGCGGCAAATGCTGCAATGTTTTAATGGTGCGCTTAAAGTCTGCGGGCTTCGGTCCTTGACAGTCTGATGACGGCATACCATTGTGTCAGCCAACACACACGCACACAAAAACTGATGCGGGTTTAAGCGGTTGGTGTCATCTCTGTTAGACCTGGGACTAACGTAGGTCATGGTATAAGACAACGCAACATCTCCGGCCTTCATCTGTGTTCCTCTGTGCCCCGACGATTACAGACCCCGCTCTCCCTCTCTCGTCCTTTCTTTCTCACTCTCCCGCTTTCTCACTCTTCGATGGCGGCGTTTGGAGGAAAATAGCCCTACTTGCCCTAACACAATGTTTTCGGACAAATGTGTTGGATTTTGAGCACTTGTTTGCCACAAGATATCGCTTATATTACAAACTTTAAATATATTGTATTACAGACATTCTGCTTTTCAAATTCCAAACTGGGTGTTTTGGGTTATTCACTTACTTCCAGACCCAGGTGTACTTTAGATTCAGCTCACAAGTGGATCATCTGACGTGCTTTTAGAATTTTCTGATACTGAGCAGGATTCATGGTTCCTTCAATGGCAAGTCTTCAAGCTCCTTATTCAGTACTAAAACAGTACATAATATATTTGGTTTGAGGTTCCTTGAGGCCTAGCAAACTTGTCATCACTGTGAACTCTATATTGTACCAGTGAATTCTTGAGGAGAATGTGAGGACTGTCAAAAAGATAAAGCTGAATCAAACATGGATCTTGCAACAGGACGAAACACACAAGCAAAGCTACAACAGAAAAAAATGAAGGGTTATTGAATAGCCTTCAAAGCCCAGATCTCAATCTATCAAAATGCAGTGCATTAATGAAAATCCCTCAAACATGACAAAGTTGAAGCAGTACTGTACAGAAGAGTGGGCAAAAATGTATGAATAAAGTATTGCAAAGTACAATCGTGTAATTCGGTAAATAAGGTTACCTTGAACTGTACAAAAGCTGAAGGGTAAATTACCTTGGGGCAGTCAGAAGGCTTAGTTTTTAGGGAAGCTGATTAGTGTCTAAAGGATTTCAGGTTCAAATCCAGCATTTTGGGGCATTTGTGGTTTGCAGGCTTCACCACAAAAAAAACATCTTTGGTCATCTAATCTAATACTCACTGTTGGTGGGAGAATTTTGGTCCTGCAGTGAAAAAAAAATCACAAGATCAGAGTACGATTGGACCTAAAGATTGTACTGTTAAAGGATTTTGACTACTTCTCAGGCAACTCTAAGGCTCTTCGAAGGCTTTAGCTGGGTCAGAAAAGTAAATAATGTATGAAGTTAGCTAGTTCATTAGACAGCTAGCTAGCAAATTGATTTGTTAGCTAGTTGGCTAGTTATCTAGTTCGTTAGTTAGCTAGCTAGCTAGTTTGTTCATTAGTTATACCATTAATTTGTGTAATTCTACCTCTTATTAGTCATCTTGACAGTGCCAGCAGAAATGTCTGCCTCCAGGTCTAGTAATAACTAGTAACTGGGTTTCCCAACCACATACCCCAGGACCTAACACTAAGCACTGTTACTGGGCCCCCTGGCCTTGAAATAAACAAATTAATGATATAGGATGGGCACAGGATCTGTAATTAATTGACTTGGCACAGTTAACTTCATGAAACATCCATGCTGTTTGGATGAACTGAAATGCCCTCACGAATTTGCTTTGCTTTGTCCTGCGGTTTGATAAGTCTCGGCAAGGCCAAGACCATAGAAGTACAATGAATCATTATATATCTATGGTCCGGACCACATCATTATTATATTTTCATAGCCTGGACCATATCCTCACTAGGCGCCCAATCGCAACCACACAAATTGTTTTAATTGCTTTTCTGTACTCATTCTCTGGCCGCCTCAGGTGTCTGGGTGTCAGGCTGGGCAAAAGGTTGCCGTTGACTTGGAGCGTTGCTTCCACGCATGCCGTCGTCTCCCCTTCGTGCCGAGGGGTCGAGGGTTGATTCGTTTAATTAGCCGTAATTTATTTTCCGCATGGCCACGTGTAGGTGTGAGGCCCCCTTTAATTGAATGACCTTCTGTGTAATTACTGTCATTGTGAACGTGAGAGGACAGCGTGGACTATTTTTATCTTTGCCTCTAGAGCCGTGAAAAGGTTATTGACTCTTTGCTGCGAGGCAATGTTTCTTTGAAGCTCATAAACAGTCCTGAGTACTTCTAAATGTCTGTCTCAGGAAAGGCGTCTGGATGCTATGCACTCCAGATTCTGAATCACCTACCTCAGAGGTTCTCAAAGACTTTTTCTCATTTTAATTACATAAAAAAATGCCTAGCTAGCTGGCCTTGCTGGCGACAAAACGTTTTCCCACATTATGTGTGATGCATTGTTAGCAGCGTCCCTAAGCCTTACATTTGATATGAGGTTGGAGCGACTGGGTCAGATACGATCAGTAGCTGACATGCTATTTTCCACATGCAGTTAACTTTTGGTCCTGAAACACAATATCTTATTTTTTGTTTGTGTAATTCGTTGAGAACAATTTGATGATTTTTATTGTCACTTTGACATATAGACTATTTTGTGCAAAAATTACTAGCGAAACAATGGTGGTGAATACTTTTGAGAACCACTGTAAAATTGTGTCCATTTCCCTTTTGCAATCCATCCACTTGAGAGGTGTGGCATATCAATACGTTGATTAAACAGTATGATCATTACATTGTGTTCGGGACAATAGAAGGCAACTCTGAAATGAGCCCGTTTTTCATATGAGACAAAGCCTAATGATTTTTTGGGATTGTGCAAACGTCATGCTAACCTGAAAAATTCCACCAATGCCGTTGCCAGATTACTTCCGGATAATTTCTCTCCAATGTCAAAATCTAAATAATTTGGAGAATTCGACAGGACCTCCACATTTGTCTTCCTCTCCTGCAGGATCATCTGTCGCAAACATCCAGACCGCTGATAAATCTGTGGGCACAAATGAACAATTCCTGCCCAAACTGGCATGAACTGTTTCAGGGGACTTATGTTTCTGTTGTTCTCACTATGTTGTCATGACCTGGCTGCATTTTGGTGTCATAACCAACTTCAGTGGGCAAACGGTCCTCTTTAACATTCAGTGGCACACTGGAGGAGGGTACCACACTGGAGGAGGGTCCCACACTGGAGGAGGGTACCACACTGGAGGAGGGTACCACACTGGAGGAGGGTACCACACTGGAGAAGGGTACCACACTGGAGGAGGGTCCCACACTGGAGGAGGGTACCACACTGGAGAAGGGTACCACACTGGAGAAGGGTACCACACTGGAGGAGGGTACCACACTGGAGGAGGGTACCACACTGGAGGAGGGTACCACACTGGAGGAGGGTACCACACTGGAGAAGGGTACCACACTGGAGGAGGGTACCATGGATAAATCCTGGTTTCAATTATATTCAGAAGTAACACAGTCAAATCTTTACAAATGTTGCATGTTTTGCTTTTCTATTCTATGCCATAAGATGTTAATGCACAATTTTCACAAATGCATGACTTGTAAATGCATTCATGATGGAAAAAATAATACGTTACTAATTGATTGAACAGAAGGTTTCACAGAATTGATTGTGTTCAGGGAGGGGATTGCCCTTTTATGGTTTTGGTTATGGTTAGCATCGGGGGTAAGGGTTACCATTAGATGTTGGGGAAGAGAAGATGGAAAATGGAAATGATTGTGTGTGTCCACAAGGATATACATTCCCAAATGTGTGTGTGCGCGTGCCTGTTGCTGATTCTAATCTGTGGAAGATGTCACGTTCCTTTTGTTCTCTGACTAATCAAATCACAGCTAATCACGGCAATGCAGCGGGAGAGACTGGAGAGACAGAGAGGGAAGGAGATTATTTTGTGCTTTCTGTTCTTTTCCTCCGTGAGTCTTTCAAAATGTCGTGGCAAACATTGTCTCAGCAAAATGCTACGGAAATCAGAACACCTAATTCAACATCCAGCGCTTTACTTGTGTCCCTGTTTAATTTATTTTTTAATGGTTGTGCCATATTTTGAACTAGAATCGGCACTCCCTGGATACCATCTATGGTGCTTTGAAAGACCAACAAATCCAGGCAGCTTTTTGAAGTTAGGAGCAGATTGTCCATCTCTCAAACACTCAAAGCTCAAGTGCATTTTCGTAATTTATATATATTTATTCATTAATTTATATATATATTAAATTCATGTACTTATTCAGATTTCATGTACTTATACACCTGCTACCTAAACAAATTGCCTTGACTTGTGCATAAGACTTCTGCACGGTACAGTAAGTATATAAAGAATATTTGAGTTAAAAGAAGGAATTAAATGGAACAAGGGGATGAGGAACGGAGGATGGGAAAAGGGGATGAGTATGTCTCCCAGACTGCCATAAGTCGGAGCTTTAATGTGATTGGTTGCGGCTGGCTGTGACTGTCTCCACTGGCTGAGAGAGACAGACGGTCGCTGAGGGAGAACTGCCGAAGAGACAGGCTTGACTGTGTCCTCAGATTCTTCCCCAAACACACACATAATGGCACATACACACCCACCCACACACATCGTATCTCTGTCACACACGCACACGCACACGTCGTTTCTCGCGCTCTCTCCGTTCCAGGGGATCACAGTAATCAGAGTGAGACTCGGAGAGACAGCCGCATATATTGCCTGTCCACCGGAGTGCATTATGGGAAAGCCAGGGTGTCACGGCAAGCACTCAGGAATATGGAGACACATAAATTTACGCCCGGTGTCCGAATTCCTGAGCGTTATACGACAGGCTATAAAACCCGGAGGGCAGATCTGGGACGCATGATCCCCAATTGGAGGCTGAATTAACTGTGCACTACGAACCTCTCCCGCTCCCCCGGCATCCCGTAGGCAGCCGGTCGGTGCTGTGGGGGTGGTGCCGAGGCCTGGTCATCGGGACGGTGCCCGGTGGGATGGTGGTGGGGGTGGGCGGCACCGCAGTTTACACGCCGTTGTAGACGGATGTCTCACCTCACGTGACTCGCACTTGTTTTATGGTGTACTAGTATTATTTATGGTACAAGTACATCTCTGTGTTTGATCGCGGTGTTTCGTGTGTGTACTGCGTCGCAAACTAAACGTCCTTATGGGGATTCTAAAAGGCTTTATCGTGTCTGATCTTATTTTAGCGTTGTACACCAAAAGGCTTGTACGCGAGAATTCAAGGCGTACAGACAGTTACTGTTGTATTAACAAGATAGACCCAAGCAGATTAATAAGCAGGTCCCGAATAGCTTAATAGGCCAGCTTTCATTCCTTTGTTAATCAGTCAGTGTTGCTCATGTCATTGACCCTGTTGTACACCAATAGAAATGCCTCAGAGGATATCCCAGGAGGCATTGCATTGGTGCCATTAGGACCATGTTGCATGTTCTGAAAAGGATGCCTTAACTCCGAGGCTTCTGTTCTCTGAGGATGATCGTGCGATTGTGCGAGGGGATGCACACTTACACAACGTCACCTTCATGAATCCTTTGCATGCATATGTACGTCTGTGTGTCTAATGTAGCTTCCACCGACGGGTCTCCATTGACTGTCCGCCTGTGTTGCCAAAGGCAGGCCTTTCAGAGGTTACAGGGGCCAGACTTGAAAGCCCTTACTGAAAAAGCAACAAACAAAAAAAGAGATAGAACGATGAAAGCAAGGGAGGACAGGAGGAAGCCCTGGCTTGATGGCCCTCAGTAAGTGGGCAGAGGAGAGATCACGTCCTCGGGGAGAAACAGAGACAATCACTGAAAGGACCGTTTTCTAGGCTCTCAGAGTGCATTCTGGGATTGGGAAGGAATTTCTGTGCACAAGGTCTTCTGCCCCCTTTGCCAAACGCTGGCAGGTGGTTTTAACGTATCCTGTGTATTGATTCAGATGAGTTCTCTGGTACGCAGCCACGTACATACACACATGGTACACACACACAGGCAGATATTACACACACGCCCTCAGCCTCTCTCTCACACACACACACACACAGTCAATCTCTCTCCATCTCCCCTTTCTCTAAATTCGACATGCATTTTTATTAAAGAAAGCAGCTGCTCAATAGCGCTAAGCAGTAATGGGGATTGACTCGGGCCTAATTATACAAACCACAGCACGAATATGCTCCTAATGAAATGTGAACACTTAACCCGGTCCAAACGCAGAGCGCCAGATCAATGCTGAGGGGCTTTCTTTTTCTTGAGCTGCAGCCAAGTCTCTCCAAGTGCACCATTCACATGGGCACCATGTGTCTCGTCATAACCAAGACGACCCATACAAGTGGTCACACACTTCACGGTTCCTGTGTCTCGTCATAACCAAGACGACCCATACAAGTGGTCACACACTTCACGGTTCCTGTGTCTTGTCATAACCAAGACAACCCATACAAGTGGTCACATACTTCACGGTTCCTGTGTCTCGTCATACCAAGACGACCCATACAAGTGGTCACACACTTCACGGTTCCTGTGTCTCGTCATAACCAAGACGACCCCTCGAAGTGGTCACACACTTCACAGAGGACTGTGGCATGCAACAAAGACCCATGCGTCACGACAACACTTGTGATGGGACGAGAGGACATCTCTTCTCTTCAACCTACTCTTCCATTTTTATGATCTCCCACCCTTTCCCCCAGCAGACACCACATTGTCTCATGGAGATGTATATACCCAGAGCATGAATTCGGTTAACAAAGAAGAATTTGTGAAGAGGCTAGTGAGTAGAGTCACAGTCTATCCCGGCCACCTGTGATTCTGTACCACGATTTAACACAAAAACAGGTCTTTGTTTGATTCAGTGCATGGTTTATTAACAAATACAATGTGGCAAATCGCAAGACTAAAGAGTCCAAATACGTAGGTGCGTTTCTTTTCAGCCTAGGTTTTGTTTCAGGGTTCCGATTGATGTTCAGACTGATGAATCGGTATTGGTAAATATTCCCGACGGTTTCAATAGAGCGACAAATACAATCACCAACATTCCTTCTGGATCCTACATATCAGGAAACCTGCCCCACATTCTTGTTAAAGGTCTGGTAAGTGTTTTCTGATTATTTCAATATCATTTACACTTATGTTAGAATTAGGAGGTAGACTGCAACCAGAGCTACAGTCTCCTTTAGAAATCCCATCACTTAGGGCCAGCTATATATCCTCTAAAGCTAGTGTGAAGTCCATTCGCACTAATAATTATTTGCCATGCAAAAGGTTATGTTTCTTTATCTTGATAGAAGCGTATAGTTCACTACAAACACGGCATACATCAACATATTTTGACAGGGTTTTAAATCAGCAATTAACCAGCCATCCTCACACAATGATGCAAAAAAGGCCTTTTACACCTTTTAGAGATGTTTCACCTAAACCTTGAATGATTTTCACTGGTGCCCCCCCCCCCCCCTCTAAACACAAATGTTCAACATAAATTTGCCATTAAGACGTCCTGCAAAAAAACATTTGAGCTTGCAGCCACAACCACAGCAGGCTTAGCCAAGCCTCCCATCTCACTGGAACCAGAACAGTCCCAGGCATTCAGGGCCCACAGGTACCGTAGGAGAGCCGCAACCCAGACGCATCTCTGTCCCCCCCCCACACGCAGACCCCAACACGTTCACACCCCCACTTTGGGAATATGCAACGCTAACCGTTGCGTCCATCTTTAGAGGTAGAACCCAAGCAAGAAGTCCCTGTCCAGGACGGAATTGTGTCACAATGGGGGCGGGATGGGCACCTTTAAGATGCAAGGCAGGGACATGCACACTGGATCCCTTTGTCATTCCCATTGACATGTAAATGTCCTCCCGCTATAAGGCATCAGACTGGAGCCGAGTGGAGAAAAACCCGGCTGAATTGAAATGTCAATAGTAATTTTTGGCATCCGAGGGACATCAGAGATTCAAGGGCTGCCTCTCGGGAGGAATGTTAAGAGGAAGAGAGCGAGGGGAGTGCAGAGATAAAAAACTGAGAGAGAGAAGGGGGAGTGAGTGATATATGAAGAGAGAAAAGAGGGGGCAGGAAAAGGGGAAGAAAGTGATGACGGAGTAAGAAGAAAAAAGAGTGAGAGAGTGAGATCAGTCAAGAGCAAGTGAGGGAGTGAGATCAATCAAGAGGAGGTAAGGGAGTGAAACCAGACAAGAGCAGGTAAGGAGTGAAATCAGTCAAGAGGAGGTGAGGGAGTGAAATCAGCTAAGAGGAGGTAAGGAGTGAAATCAGCCAAGAGGAGGTGATGGAGTAAAATCAGCTAAAAGGAGGTAAGAAGTGAAATCAGCCAAGAGGAGGTGAAAGAGTAAAATCAGTTAAGAGGAGGAGGGGGCGAAATCAGTCAAGAGAAGGAGAGGGAGTGAAATCAGTCAAGAGGAGGTGAGGGAGTGAAATCAGTCAAGAGGAGGTGAGGGAGTGAAATCAGTCAAGAGAAGGAGAGGGGGTGAAATCAGTCAAGAGGAGGTGAGGGAGTGAAATCAGTCAAGAGAAGGT
Organism: Novumbra hubbsi; assembly: GCA_016801125.1. NCBI lineage: Eukaryota > Metazoa > Chordata > Actinopteri > Esociformes > Umbridae > Novumbra > Novumbra hubbsi. The sequence continues at coordinate 19,160 of JACXGK010005180.1, read as the reverse complement.
GAGGGAGTGAAATCAGTCAAGAGAAGGAGAGGGGGTGAAATCAGTCAAGAGGAGGTGAGGGAGTGAAATCAGTCAAGAGGAGAGGGCGCGCGGTAGAAATATGTAGGAAGAGGCAGGGAGAACAGGGAGAGAGGGGGGACCAAGCTCCTGTTCTCCTCTGGGAGTTGCTGCCTGTCCTCTCCTCCTTCTGTGACGGACAGGCTGAAATACCACCAGAGCCACCTCCTGTAATGACTTGATGAAGGAGCTTCCACATCCCCCTAATCAAACGTAATAATAAGACCAGCAACGTCCTCACTTTATTTCAGAAGCCTAGTAGTAACAGTTGTACTACTAAATACAATGGTAGTATTTTTTTGAAGTAGTAGTTGAAGAAGTAATGTTAATTACAAAAAGTTGTAGTAGTAATAGTAATAACCATACAAGTGGAAATGGCAGTAGCAGTAATAACATTAGCAGTAGCAGTAGCAGTAATAACATAAGCGGTAGCAGTAATAACATTAACAGTAGCAGTAATAACATTAACAGTAGCAGTAATAACATTAGCAGTAGCAGTAATAACATTAGCAGTAATAACATTAGCAGTAATAACATTAGCAGTAGCTGTAGTAGTAGTAGCTGTGGTAATAAAGAGTATAAGGTATACATTCCTGTGTTTTTCTGTAGATTTAAAATATATTTGTCATTGTAGGGTAAGGGTTTTTGTAAGAATTCACTATCACACATAATTACTGAGAATGTTTTTTTATGGATGTTAACCCTAACCCATGTTCATGCTATTGTCACCAGTCAATGCCTGGCTATACTAACAACAATCGAGTTATTCACTTGGTTAAAAAACACTTCTTCAAAAGTATGTCAATGACAGAGTCCTGATGTATTCCATCGGTTATTCCCAAAACCAAACTTGATGAGGAAAACTCAGTGGCTGGTTCCGTCAATTTTCTTCCTTGTTCCCAACAAAGGCAGGTGCAGGTGGGAACCACCCTTAAAACCAGATCACATTACAGTATTCCCAACCAAACAACGGCCTTCGGTGAGCCTGCGTATCAGTGGTTAGGGGCAACACGTAACTCTTCCTGACGGTGACAGGCAGGCCATGGTCCAGGAGAGACAATGCTCAGTGCATCATGGGATAGCAGATACACCTGGAAAATAGGAAGCACCATCCAGAGATCCACTACAGTTTGATGTAATCCTTTCAATAAGTAATACGTAGATGCCTTAAGGACTTCACACAGTAGTCTGGCATCAACTCAGTGGGATACAGCCGTTAGCTTTGTCTGTCTGTCGTCACGCAACATCTGAGTCCCATTAGCAAACCACCCAAACACACACCAGTTCCATCTGTCTGTCCTCACACAACCTCTGATCCACCGTCTTTCCCGTCACCCCTTCTTAACACAGTTGCACACTTACAGGCGACCCCCCACGTCCTGCCCAACCTTCTGCCAACCCCACGCCTGGCGTGAGTACACACGTACATACACACGCGCACACACACGCACACACAGCAGCTTTCCCCTCACACACACACACACACACCTCCTTTCACACACACCTCCTTTTATGCACACTTCCTTTCACATACACACACACAACCCTCTTTCCCCCATACAACTCGGTTACACACACTCACTCCTCCTTCTACATACATCCTTTCACCCACACACTCTCTCCTTCTACATCCTTTCACCCACACACTCTCTCCTTCTACATCCTTTCATCCACACACTTACTCCTCCTTCTACATACATCCTTACATCCACACACTCACTCCTTCTACATACATCCAATCATCCACACAGTTGCCCCAACGAGATGCGTGGGGGGACCTGGGTTTAATCTCCCAGCTCCGTCTCGCCAGCAAGTGAGCTAATCCCAGAACCGGGTCGGGGTCAGGGGTCAGAGAGCACGTAGAGAGGGTGATAGACAGAGGTAACACAGATTCAGGTGGCAGGGAGACAGGCAATACGGACAGATGCCGTTATCAACGCATGTGTACCTGGTTGTGTGTTGACTCAACAGATGTAAGAGGAGACAGGTGGTCTAGAGCGGCCCTGTTGTCTCAGGGAGGAACACCTGTCCACTGGTGAAAGATGTCAGTTAAAGATACAGGGGTCAGTATGAACACCAAGACCATGTTTATTGAAAGGGAGAAGGGGAGGAGGGGAGAAAAACATTCAAATATGGCCAATCAAAGTAACTATTCCTCAACAAGACAGTGCTAACAGATAGAAACCCATAGAAACCTCCCTCAAGACCCATCTCGGCTGGGAAATGAAACCCGGGTAAGGCAGCGAGTGCGAGGTTTGTCATTTTAGTGCGGGTCAAACGGCCTCTCTGGCTATTGATTGGCTTGTCCGGTTCCATTACTCCTCTGTTATGTATCGCCCTCTGCGTCGGAGGCGGGACTACAACAAGCACGTAACCTGTGCTCCTTCGATCTGCCATAAACCGCCATGTCCACCCGCCTGGTGAGCCGGGCAAAGATGGGCTTCTGTCAAGGACACAGCCGCCATGTTACCCAGCTCTGCTTTCAGGAGTTACGACCCCTCCGAAACATCCGCACACACAGCCTGTCATGGCGCCAACCTCAGCAAGGTTCCCAACTACTCACTCAGAGTGAATGGCAATAAAGTGAGAGTTACACAACAGCTCAGACAGGCAGAAAGGCACAAGCAGGTCAGGGAAGAAAAACAGATAGGCACTACCGGATAGAATGCTAGACCTAGACAGTTGCCAGGCAATGAGGAGAACCGTGGCAAAATAAAGGTTCCAAAATGTTTCTTTTCTTGTCCTTGAAAAAATTTTGAGTTCCATGTAGAACCTCTTTAGGTTCCAGGTCAAAGCCTTTTTGTATAAGGATCCCTTTACTGTTCCTTGATTCTAGTACACTGCAAAAAAAATTGATTAACACTTCAAACACACATCTGGTCTCAAGGAACTAAATATACTGATCAAAGATCAAAATCAAGAACGAATAACAGTGACGTAACAACGGTGAATGGAAACCAAAATCACCAGTCGATTAAAATTAAACAATTGAAATCACAGGCTCTTCCATGAACTTGCATGAATTTCATCACAGTAACTTATAATGTGACTCAGTACTGAGGCCAGGCATTTTCCTGCACAAGGAGGAACTCAGGGCCCAAACTACCAGCGTAAGGTTCAACGATGGGTCGAAGGATTTCATCCTGGTACCTAACAGCAGTCCGGGTACCGTTAGCTAGCAAGTGGGGGTCTGTGCGCCCTGCCAAGGACATGCCTCCCCAGACCATCACTGACTAACCACAAAACCGGTCACGCTGGATGATGTAGCTGGCCACATAGCATTTAACAAAGCGTCTTCAGACTCTTTCATGTAAAGAGAACAGGGTGCCAATGGCGGACCTGACAATTCTGGCGTTCAAAACTAGAGAAGAACCAGTCCGGACGGATAAGGAGAGAGCCAGTCTGTGGCCCCCACCTGCATATTACCATAGATCCCTGTCCTCATCCTTGTAATGTGCTATCACGGTCGAGGAGGCAGGACACAGGCGCTGAGCGGTAGGAAAATTAAAAGCAACTGTGCAGAGATGCCTTGAGGCCTTCATCCTGCCAGGTCTGGTTTACGAGCACAGAGATGGCTAGAGGCATCCTCATAGCCAGAACCTGACACGTTGTCTAGGAAAAAAAGACTTCCATGATCTCTTCCATAATGTCCTTGTGTGAAAAAAGTCCATCCCCCTTTTTTAAAAATCGGAAAACAAACTGTTGTTTGATGCTCACTGTCTCTGGATGCTCACGGAAGGGCACTAAATTAAAGATGCTCGTTGACGTGTGGGGGGGGGGGGTCTGGAGGGCCAGAATGTGTTCACAGTGGATTGAGATACAGCATGTAGAAGCACGTTGCACCACAGAAAATAATTCTCCATGTAACACGGTCAAATTCTTCGTTAATTATAAAAGCTAGTGTTGATATGAAACTAGTACTCCATGTAACACTGTCAAAACCTTCGTTAATTATAAAAGCTAGTGTTTATATGAAACTAGTACTCCATGTAACACTGTCAAAACCTTCGTTAATTAGAAAAGCTAGTGTTGATATGAAAATAATACTCCAGTTAATATGATTTGCTAGTAACTAATGAGATAACATAACTGAACAAATTGCAAAGTGGTTAACAACATCAAACATGTTTTTGGTGCAACCATGAAGCTTTCTTCTCCAGCACATTCTAAAATATTGTTATTGTCAAATGCACAAAATACCCTAGTGTTGTTATGAGCAATGAAATGAAAATGAAATCTTATGACAAGTCATCTGCGCAGTAGCAAATATGAAGCAAAAAGTAGAAATAAGAAAGATATACCTATATAGACATAACAATGTATATAATGTAATCAGCAATTCCAAAGTGTAGAAAATAAGTAACAACAAAATGAAAGAAATATGAATTATTCTAAATATATTATAAATGTGATACTCTCCATGAACGGTACATTGAAATATGCGTAGTAAATATATGTACACTGCATGTGCGTAGAACGTCATCAGAGCCCTGGAAGTGTTCGTGTGATCCACATAATCATGGATCAGCGTTGCTGGTTGATGAGCCCAATAGCCTGGGGGGGGGAGGGACATACCTGTGCAGTTAATCCTAAATACCCACCTGGTTATTCCACACGGACGAACGGCAGAAGAGCAGGCAAAGGGAGACAACGACATATTGGAATGGAAAGCCTGTTACTCTTTGCTCTTAGCCAAGAGCAGATCCTGGATCCAAATCCCCATGTCCGACTGAGGCAGGGGGGTTACATAATGCATGGGCAGGAATAAATCAGCATCACACGTGTCCCTGGGTGACCCTCGCTACATAAAGATGTCCATCATAGTCTGGAGCCCTTAGCGGGGGGAGAGGCCTGCTGGATACAGACCCCTGAGAAGGGCCCCCGGTCACTCTGGTGCCCCCTAGCATTAGTTAAGTCAGCCTGCTTGCACTCCTCCTCCACAGAGGCACAGGAGGGAAAGTGGTAGGCAGAACCCCCCCCCCAACACCAACCCCAACCTTTCCTTTGTTTGTTTGATGTGTCTCTCAAAACTACCACTCAGGGCCACACTATTGACCCGGTTAACCACGCAAGCCAAATACTGGACCACACTACTGACCCGGTTAACCACCCAAGCCAAATACTGGACCACACTACTGACCCGGTTAACCACCCAAGCCAAATACTGGACCACACTACTGACCCGGTTAACCACCCAAGCCGAATACTGGACCACACTACTGACCCGGTTAACCACCCAAGCCAAATACTGGACCACACTACTGACCCGGTTAACCACCCAAGCCAAATACTGGACCACACTACTGACCCGGGATGAACAGAGCAAAATTTAGAGAAAGACAGACGGACAGACAGATGGACAGACAGGCGAGGCGCGTTCGCGATAGCATTAGACCAGAATCCTGTTACAGAGGGTTCAATAGCAGGCAATTAAGTGCTTTGTCACTGTGGGATTATCTATGTGGTTTGAATAAGCCTTGGTTTAACATGGGAAAACAGATGGAGATTCAGGGAAGAGGCTGTTAAACCAGCCCCACCTTACACCCAACACGCCCAAGCAAGTGAGCGGCCGGGAACGGCAGACTAAAGCGTCTGTTAGAGGGACGGCGGTTGTTATTCAACATAATGAAATATACAACATGAGGTCAGGCACCTCCTCGTTTCTCTCCATACAGGGGGGCTGAACGAGTCAAGCAGCGGGTCTGTCTGCAACCCCCCCCCCCCCTTTGGAGTCAAGGCCTGACCTTCAACCCTGGATACCTTTGGTGCCCGGGTTCAAATGCAGACCGTGACCCTGCCATTGAACTCCTGGAGGGCGGGTGACGGGGGAGGGGAACTCCACCGGGGTCTTTTGTTGTGATCCCTCTCTAATATCCGCTAGGAGCAGAGGGAGGAAAATGAAGGAGTCGGGAGGGCTCAGGATATCGTAGAACCCTTTGGGACTCAATGTCCTTTTAAACTAATGAAATGCCCTCTTTTTTTTCCTGTGCGGAGAGTTAGCACTTTATTTGCACATTACTTAAAAATGAAATTTGCATTGAGAATCTACAGAGTGAGTCACATTCTTCTACCAGACACAAAGAGAAGACCTGGCTCTGATCCCTGTGTGGTCGTGTGACGCATCCCACGCTGGATCCACAAAGCATATTAGCTAGAGCTGCACTGACCCAGTCCCGGGCGCCGCCAGAAACCCAATGCCCGGCAAACGTTTCATTAACATAATTAACTTACATCAGCCAGGGCCTTCTCACTTTCATATCTCCCCGCATCTCCAGAGAGTGTGTGGAAGCAGCCCCGTTAAAGCGCCAGGCAGCTTAGATTAACACCAGTCTATTTGTTCCTCATTAAGTCAAGGTATGGAGTCCCAATGAGATTTCCGCTAAAGTGACAGCGAGTTATATCTCCCTAGCCAATACTGGCCTATTCTTGGGAGGAGAGTGTATTTGTTCCTATCACATTAAATTCATCTCGGGTCAGGCAAGACTACGGGCTAGTTTACATTACGCTACATTTTCTGAGACCTATTGCAGAAGCCTCGAGACGCTAGATCACTTTGTTGAGTAAACTTGCAACCACCGATAGCCCGAGATGCCACCTTCCAAAGTAGGGTCCGCCACATCTTCCCCCGGAGGCCACATCTTCCCCCGGAGGCCACATCTTCCCCCGGAGGCCACATCTTCC
>JACXGK010005180.1:0-12322 GCA_016801125.1 Novumbra hubbsi | reverse complement strand
CAAACCTAAACAGCGTTTCATTCCGTTTCGTAATGCCCTAAATGCAAATGTTCAAGTTTCTATATGAATACACACTCGATTTACGATCTATAAACTAGCCCTGCGACCATATGCCCATGAACCTATTCTACATTGAATCCCTGCAGATAGAAAATATAACCTTATTATTTAAATGTTTTTATTTATTCCTTGTTACTGTAAATCGTATGAGTGTGTATATACCTTTACGTACCGCGTCACCAACGTTACAGTCTTCACATAGTAAAATGCACATTGTTACGCCTTTAACACTTTTACCCTTTTTTCAGCCTATTTCATCATATTCATGTATCAATTTGTGATTAAGTTGCCGCTTCACTGCAGCAAGCCCCAGTGGCCTAGGGACAGTTGATGTTCAGATGGGTTTTCCAAAGCACAGCCAATGCCAATTGGCTTCTCATCACGCTGCTCATTTAATGAGGAAGTCATTACCGGAACCCTTATGCATCGGATGGAACCCACACACTCTGGGCTTCTACCTCCAATGAGCTCACAAGGGCCCAACACATGCCTACATCTCATCCAGTGTCAACTACTGTCTTGTCATTTGAAGAAGACCATATATAGGTGTCCATGAACAGTTAGTCCGTGGTTGTTTTAAGCGCTGGCAAAACACACACCCTCAAAATGTTTTTATTTGAGGACAAAGGTGCTAAAATTAAAACAAAATGTAAAAATCTAAACTTAGTGAATTAGAAGCAAAGTTGGGTAGACAGTCGAAACTACACGTAACATGTCTGCGTAGATGTTGGTGGTACTGTGAGTTTCTTTACAGTGTGTCTAACGCTATTCTTCCGAACATTTCCTTTTAACTGCCAACCACTTGTCCACTAACAGGGAAGCTGAAACAATGCTGACCCCACATGGTGATTAAAAGAACTGCAGTGGTAACATGGAGATTGGACTGTAAAAATTATTTTCCTAAACAATTCCAACAAGTAATTATTTACAAACAAATGGAACATTGAAATCTGTCTATAGTAAAGTGTAAAATAAAAAAATATATATAAAAACAAGAACCAGCCAAGCTGACACAACGCAGAACTGTTAACGGACCATTAACATTGAAAAGGAAATATTTACACAAAATGTTTACACTTAAATGTAAACAAAAAGAGGACTTAGTAAGACGTGGGGTGTGCTGGTATGCCTAAGGCACCGGCATGAGAGGCTGACATGCCTTGTGGATGCTGTGAACCATACCCATGAATCAGTCTCTCTTGACCGGGCAACAACCCAACTGGCCACGGTCCTGCTCTTGGAATGTTTGGCAACAATGGTCTTCAGAAGTGTCAGTTCACCCTGTGAGTACACAGACACACACACACATACACAGGCCTGCTAGTCAGTCAGTTGGTATGACAAATAGCATGAACCTCTTGTGTGTCTGATTCTCAGAGTTAAAGATAAAATAGGGGTTGTTACCGGCAATGAAAACCACAGCACAGCAACCTAAAGAGAAGTACTCCACTGTGTCTGAAAGGGGGCGCCATCTACTGCTCAACCAGAGAACGATTGTTCCGTTATTAAAATGAATAAGATCGCACCACATAAACATTTAAAGATAGTTACAGAGAAAAAGAGGGGGTGTGTGAGATAGGGAGCGAGTTGGGGTCATAGTTGAATGCATCAGAATTAAAGCTGAATGCATTGGGTTTAGGGGATGACTTAAAACATAATTCCGTCAACTTGACTTAACAGCTTCGACTGACAATGGCATTTTCTCGCATTTTATTCCACGGAAAGGTGGCGTGGGCATAGAGGGGATAACTGTCCAGAATAGCTCAATATAAAAGCAGTGTAATTACACGATCTATGTGTTCCCTTTAAGCTCACATGAATATAAATCGGAGATGTCAGTTATATAAGCTTAGTTAAACGTTTGCTCAATGTTTTCAAATTGGACGGGCAAATGATGAACTGCTGGAATACCGAAAGTGGGTTTGTTGATGTCCGTGTTGGAGACCTGCTACAACCTTGTTCAGACATGTTGGTTTGCTTTCAACGGGGCCATAACTTGGTGGCATTAATAGGATGAAAAGCTGTACCCCTCGTACGTTCAAAACTTTTAGAACAGGTACAGCACTAAACGGTTTGTTTAGCGGCTCATTTCATTTTAGAATGGCTGCAATTTCACCAAAGTTGAATGGTGTTGTTGGATGTACATTATGCAATCAAGAGTCTATCTGTAGCAGATGAACTACATCAACTATCTGCCTGCCTTGAACACCTTTACCTGGAACATCTACCTCCTTGATGTAACCGTCTTGTTCCAATGTAGGTGAAAAAACAGGGCCGGGTATGTTGTTTACAGTTTGTCTCCCATTGAAAATGGGTTCATTTGTTGATTCTGTGTTAATCTCCCATTCACTTGTTACTGCCGTTTCTGTCAACAGACCTTGCCGTTGAGGTTCATGGACATTTTGTGCAAATGGGTGATCTGGTTAAAGGTTTAAAAGGGGTAGAGATGGTTGGAAAATAAGTCTCTACAAATTTTACATCTGATACAGCCATCACAACAAACATACCACTGACTTGTGGAGATGGTAAGGGTACTGTAAAGCAAGTCACCTTTACTTTACTATGTTCGAGTGTGCTAAAAAAGTAGATGACAATGAATAAAATGCCTCAATAAAAACAATTTAACGAGGTTGTTAATAAACACAATGAAAACAATATTTACAGAAAATTGACCACGCAATAAAACAGTAGTTGTACCTAACAGGTTTGACTGTTTCGTAGGCATTATTGATTTGAGAGTAAAAAGTTTGGCCAACATTAAAGATGCTCCTCTACTCACTTATATATTATAACCGTGAAGCCAAAGCAGGTTCGTGCTTGGTGTCTCATTTCTTAACTCGGCGGAGTTCGGCCTTTTTCTGGCTAGTACAGAATGAAGATGTTTCGGAAATCCACTGGGTACCTTAGAAAGACTGAAGGAACTTAGAAAACCTCAGATGGTATAAAACTGTTGCCGACGCTCCGGGCTCTGCTGCAGAAACATTTAGTCCACTTCCGACAAAAGAACAGTGGTAACTTAGAAAACATACTCCGTTGACTGTTAACAAATGTTTTTCAAAAGTCTTTCGCGCTCCATGGCAACGGCCTGCCGCAGAAACGAGTCAAGACCGTATTTCATTAAGCAGAGTTTCAAGAATTCCAACACGCTCCAACTGCGGACTGAGAACGATTCTAGTTTCTTTTTGATTGGTCAATCTCCTTCTTTTGTGATTAATTTACCGGACGTAATCTTTCTACCCACTGGGCACGTTTGATCAGATTTTTTTTTTTTATAAACAAAATTCTAAAACACCTCAACATTGTTCTGGATTTCAGAATTACAAAAGGTCACCTCCATTCAAAAGTATGCTGCACGTCAGAATCAGCTTTATTCGCCAAATACTTTTACATATAGAAAATGATGCTGGTAGATAGAATAGGGACACAATACAACAGAAAATGCACAACGTTGACATACATTTACATCTAATGGTCGGTGGACACATCTCACATCTCTCTAGCAAATCAAGTGCCATCAGGCCAGCTGTAGACTGGGACAGAGTCAACTTCATGTCCCTCTAGCACCGCAAATCAAGGACCTGTGAATTAAATTTAAAAAGAGAGTTAGTCTCATTTGATAGCTGTGCACATACATTTAAAGCAGTCATGCCAAAGTGTCACAGTCACTAATACATTTTTTTTTAATGTTTCACTGACAACGCACCTTCTGAGGTTTAGGTTTTAACTTAAGACCAACAGTCCAACACAGAAAAAGGGTTGATGAATCCATTCTGCTTCACAGACACCCAGTTAAACACACATATGTATTCTCCTGCAAAAACACAAGTTGTCAGATCAGGTAATCCACACAGGTACCACTAGATGATCCTGAACACTGAAATAAAAACAATTACACCGCTGTATATCCTATAGAATCTTTAAAAGCACCAGTTTGCTGAATTTATGCAATGTAATATAAAAAGAAAAGTCTCCATAAAATCTGCATTAAAGGTATAGTTTGACCTAGACTCATGTTTGGGTGAAATTACTTCGTTTTTCTTGAAGGCCCTTGGAGTAATTTATCAGGTTAAACTATCCCTTTAATTACCAAATGACATTGAATGACTTAAGCAATTGCTTAAGGGCACTGTTCCAAAGACACTCGCTGGAATTGGACTTGGGGTCTCGTCAGCGGGATTACTTACTGAATGTTGACTTCATGTGGCAGCTTGGGGGCCTGGGAGGACAAGATCGGAGGGTGCGTTCATCCCAGCACGTTAAGATTCCTGTCTGGACTTCCTCATTGTGGGAGCGCCATGATAAATACCGCAATGGGATTGGATGTGCGTCACAAGACACAGAATCCAATGGGAGTTGCTGTGATGAAGCAGGGCAATATCACAAATTAGGAACTGAGAAATTAAAAAACTAAGTCTAAGTACAAATAAAGTTAATGATCATTAAGTAGATATGTTTTATTGTCAACGTTTCCCTTTGCTTGGCTAAATAGCTATTGATAAAATTCATAATCCACTATAAATGTCATTTGTTTTTGTTTTACATAGCTGGATTAAGCGTCGGTTCAAATGCAAACAGCTGTTACTGCAATGAACCTATGGTCAAGGTGCAGAACCCACTCTACATATCTCTTTTAATAATTTGGTTTTATTACACATCCGAAAAAATGCTAACCTTGGTTTTATGATCCAGCCAAAAGTCCCAATCAGCAAGAAGAGTTCCACCACCTTGTCAACAGCAGTTGTGTCCAAAAAGGAAATTTGTGGCATCTTGAGTGCTTTGTAAGAAAAAATCATTTCCAAAAACGTGGAAATCTTCTTAAACAAAAGAACGTTGTGCCCATTTGATATAGTCCCCCAAAAATGTAGTGCTTCAAAACGTCACATAATAGCCACTCAAGCTTGTAAATCTAGCAATCATTCCATAATCAAACAAAATCAAAGGAGCAGTTAAAAAAAAAAAGAAGCATTTCTTGTGTCTTTTTACACAAGATGTCAGCTATAAGTGACAAGGAGGCCATGGGTAATTACTATATCAACTCAAACCCTTTCTCTTCAAAGGTAAAGAAATTAAACGGACGCTCCACCTATAAGTCCATTTGCAGTCCTCTATTCTGAACAGTATTTCAGATGCTGTGCCTTCTCCTATACTTATATCAGGGATACACCACTTTGTTGCTCCACACAAGGATATATTACATATCAGCCTACCAATGGTATAGCTGTCAAAAATGTTGCATATCACATCCGTTATAAACATTTTAACCATAAAAACTAAACGCAGTTCACTGCAAAAATGTCACCAAAAACAAGCCTATTGAATGTTCAAAATACGATTAGTATTTTTTGCAGAACAGGTAACACTATGGATTTACAAACATCTGAAGCAGTTTGTTTTCAAAATGTTTCATATGTCGATCCCAGATGTTAGAATGATTTATTTCCCAGAATGTGTAGAATTTAGAGGCAAAAGGCACTGAAAACGATGCCCTATTTTTGGCAATAAGAAACACTTCAAATTATCCACGAGTTCGCTCAAGTTCAACCTCCTGCCTGCATGCGAGGTCTTAAAGAAACCGTGCTCACTGCTCAAACCCAGAACAAACCTGTGAAATAACAGCTGGCAAACTAATGCGTCATATCTATCCTTTTCATGTAGCATGGCAACCTTTTTATCAACGTCTTTCACTTTCTTCCATAAGCCACCATACGGTTTCAGCTTTTCGGTTAAATAGTGCTCCATGTTCACGTTCTCCTGGACGCCCATATGGGACCAAGAAACACTATTAAGTTGATCTAAAACTCCCCTCAGTGGTGTTCCCTGTATAGTGCACTGATTGGCCGATGATAGAAGTATTGCTTTTTCTACTTCTAGTCTAGGCTCAGGGTCTACTTGATGCCTAGGCTCAGGGTCTACTTGATGCCTAGGCTCAGGGTCTACTTGATGCTTAGGCTCTGGGTCTACTTGAACCGGCTTTTTAACACTTCTTCGGAGAGATTGTGACCGGTGATCTTTCTTGGATGTTATTTTAGCCATGGCTATCACTTTCCAAGACATCTCCTTGACCGGCCTCAACTGAACTGGCATCACCTTGTCAACTGCCATGTTTTCGTTTTTTGTACTTTGGACTGTTGATCGCACGAACACTTTTCTTCTTCTTCTTCCATTCAACACTTTGTTTTGTTTAAAAGCTTGCTTCAGTGTTTTTAACACTGACACGGTTCTGTCTTTGTCCAATAAGGACAGCCACTTCCAAGAACGATTCCTCTTTGATACAAACATCCCTTCAAGGGCAAAACAGGCTGCATTTGATTTAGCTTTTTGTGAATTTAATGTGATATTTAAACTCTGCTTGTGGTGGTCATCCATCTTTGGCACCAAATCATCCCTCCCTTCAATGTCACCTAAAGCCTCTAGTTCAATTGGCAGCATCTGACGACACACCTTTAGAAAACTGAAGGAAAGCAATTCGACAGCCTGAACTGCCAATTCGTAAGTGCCTTCGTCTAAAGACATGGTAAGCTTGTCTAACACAGGATCCCCTTCTACCCCAATGTCATCAAACAAGCAAACATTTCCATCCACAAGGCTTTTGCCATCTCTGTGCAATTTTTTAAGCTTTCCAATCAAGATCTGGTATCTTATGTTCATCTTTAACAAATCTCCATTCAAAGTAAAGGCTTTCCAGAAAGGCTCAATAACAAATTTGAAAAACAGGCCAAGTGCTCTGCATCCCGCTCTGAACTGTCGAACCTTCACATCAGCTGCAACATTCTCAAGCAAACTCATGTTTTCAGAGCAGCCACTGGTAAACTGTAGCAAATCATTATAGATGCTATACAAACCAGCAGCATTATAAAACAAACAGTCAATTCTGTTCACACTGGATGGAGAAAAATGCAGTACATCAAACTCTCCTTTGCTGGTCAAAAATGTTTTGAACTCTACAAGCTTACTGTCTATTGCATTGTCCGGTGTCTGGAAAGCATTGCATAACGTTCTTATGGAACGCACTGTTCCAGACTCCAATTCAGTTGACCCAATGTAACGAAAACTTTGGGCTCCAACACCTTCTAGCTGCTTGCCAAAAATCATGTTGTCCCACAGTAGAAGAGTTATTTTTGCCTGATGAGCTAAGCTAACAATCAAATGTAATCCACAAAAGAGGTGATTCACAAGGGATATCATTTTCTTCTCAGATTGGCAAAAACTGCCATATTCTTGAATTATGAGAGGTAGAATATCAGATTTGTATTCAGCAAGGATTTGGCTGAATTTAACCTTCCTATCACTGAAACATGTTACTAATCTGGAAGAAATCCAGTGTGTCTGCCCTCCATCTTCTATGATTTGATTTATAACATTCCTACAAACATCTATTTGGGAGTCCTGTCGGGAAGATGAGACATCAATTTGACATTTACTGTAATGCTCTAGGTCATGAGCTTGTATTTTGGCGCAGGAATAATCTTGTTCAATATCTTCATTAACATTTGAACTAGAGATATCTTCATTTTCTTCATGTTGAGTGTGTGAGTATTGATAGCCATTCTGTGTTTTCGTACTGATAGTTTGAAAACGTACACTTTCTACAGTATCCATTTTCTGAGCAAGTTACGTTCCTCAAAAGAACATTGTGTGGTTTGAAGTCTCAGGTTGTGTCTCGGATGATGCTACTTCAGTGGTTTTGTTATGAGCCTACAGCAAGGTAAATTTCCATAACAGTTATTGGCATGGTACAAAGACGGGCCGTTATCATCACTTGTAGCTATATTCATTTAAAATATACTTAAATCCATTTATTTCTAGTTAGCTGACTAACTTCAGAGTAAAAAATAATTAATCAGAGTTCAGTATTTTTCATGGACATCGCAAACTAAAGTAAGCCTTATCTTAAAACGCAATTTTCGTATTGTAGCAACCGTAGGTTGAGTTAGCTAGTTTGGATTATCTTCAACTCAAAGTTGGTAAAGTAACGAGGCGTTACTAGCTATATTACCTTGGTTGGTAGTGCAAATACCCAGGCATTTATTTGGCGATAAAACAAACAATGACTGAGTCAAGCCAAAGAGATGAAAGTGTTCAGCCTTCGTACCATCGTATTTAGCGTTCTAGATCCTATTGAGAGTAAAAACGGCTAGACTAAAAGAGCAAAAACTAAATCAAAAACAATATATACCTGATGTACAGTACGTATTGTTACGAAAAGCCATGTTTGGTTGGGGAGTGCTGGTTCTCTGGGCACAAACACGCGGCGGTTGTACTTCCTCTGCTTCGGTGCGGTTTATGGGGGATGGCCTCACATATTTATTACCGCCATCTACCGTTCTGGAGTGTAAAACACAGACAGCAAAGAACCCTACCTGCCAGTCCAATTTCCCAAGCAAATAAAAATAAATTATGTAGTATTTATCTGTGTTTCCAAGAGATGGCTACGTCTAGTGTTTCTATTCCACTGCCCCTGCCATCTCTGCACCATCACTTTCAATTTCACTATTTTAGCCTCTGTGGCCATTTCTGTTGGGCTGTTTTCAGAGAATGAACACAGTCAAAAGAGAAAGGAATCTTTTGCATCTGTGAATAGAGTAGGGGTATTCAATGACCTTCTTCGGAACAATTTGCATGGTAAATAATTGTATAATTAAACAATTATTGCATAATTAAACAATTATTGTATACTTTACCAGTCACTAAAAGCATATTGTTATTAAATTGATGTTGGGAGGTGTTTTTACAATATTTTTGTGAGATTGTTTAACAGTTGTCATGTTAGCACATTTAATTTTGATATTTACAATGTGTGATTGGAGTAACAAAACAGGATTAACACTACTTACTCTAATAACGGCGAAACAGTAATACTTCCTGTCCCAAACGAATAATGTATGAAATTCAGCAATTCTCAGGACCAAATGCGGACCACCGGTTGAAAGGTAAATTAAGGATGTATGTCTGTTTTGTATATATGTCGGTTATCTTTCATCTTTACCGTTCCATTTAAAAAACAGAGCTTGTTCCTCCAGCATCAGCGTGAATATTAGTGGATCAAAATTAAGTCGCAGTTTCAGCCAATGATAAAAAAAAAGAACCCGTCATTGATAGAGGAATTTACGACTTTTTTTTACGATGTTTGGTTTACGATATAGTAAGAACAGACCAAAGGAGGTTTATTATTAATATTTTGTCCTGTTTTGTATCCGATGTTTTATTCAGTGTGAAATGTCTAAACCACGTTTGTCTAAACTACATTCGTTTAATGTATTTCTTACTGCCCGATTAGATGCAGCGGCTGTGGATATATTGGAGGCTGTTGAATAAACAATCAAAGCCTACCAAGAAGAAATCCACAAATCAAAAGAGGAGAATGGTCATCTACGTAAGATGTTGTTAGATTTCGGTTTCAAATCAGGTGTGTAAATGTTATCTGTAAACATTATTACATTAGGTTTCTATAAAGATTCCAACTAGCTGGCTAGCTTATTAATTGCTGGCTATAAAGTTCGGAAACTGTTTGCCTGTTGAATTGTGCTAAAACTACATTTTATAGCTTGCAAATCCGGCGTCGAAATTCAGTAGCGAAGTAGATATTTAGCTAGGCTCTACAGAGGTATCTGTAAGTGTGTAAAGGTGTGCCGAGCCAAGAGAGAACTAACTGCCCTATTTCTCCTTTTAGAAGGTGAACAGTCTGTTTTCCCTGTCACTGCAGACGACGTTGCCCCAGAACAGGAGTGGGGTGAGCAAGAGAACACAGTCCCTATGCACGCCCCCCTGTGTGGACAGTGCTCAGTGCTCACACCTTTACCAGGCTATGAAGAACAGGAACAAAGACAGCCAATCTACTAATGCAACTGATCAAAACCAAACATGGTGGACAGGACAATGTGGTGTCAGAATTCACCAGTGACTCGCAGTCCCTCTCAAAGCCTAGGTCGAAACAAACACAGGCAATGAACGGGCAGAGTCCTCCAGACACTGGGGCAGTCAGTGGGCTAAGTGCATTAATAACGAGGGCTCCAACAGGCGATAGACCTCACAAGTGCCTTGTGTGTAGAAAAGGCTTTAATAATACAATGAACCATCTGAAAACGCACCAGAGAATTCACACAGGGGATCGGCCACATTGGTGCAAAGAATGTGGCAAGGGCTTCAACCGCAAGGGCGACCTGGCCACTCACATGAGGACACATACAGGAGAGAAACCGTACCAGTGCATTGTTTGTGGCAAACGTTTCAGGCGAAACAGACTGATTGAGCATATGAGGGTACACACAGGGGAGTACATTGCACAGCCTGTGAAAAGGGCTATAAAACAGTAAGTGATCTAAAACGCCACCAGCGCGTCACACAGGAGAGAAGCCATTTCGATGCAACGATTGTGGTAAATGCTTTGGTCAGATGACCACCTTGAACAAACATATGAGAACTGTACATAAGAGCTTACAATTGCAGAAAAGTGAGCACAGACAATTTCTCGGACATCACCGGACAAGATGTTATGTTAACCTGGTACCATCGGTACTGGCCAATCAATTGGTCTAGCTATTGTTTTCAATTATAAATGTATACAGTATGTCACGCAGATTGATTAGCAAGTATGACTTTCTCCCTATTAGTACAAACCTAACTAAGAACATGTTTCACAAATGTGTAGTTCGTTTAACTGCTTGCGCCAATCAAAAGCCATTACTTGAGCTGCAAAAATGTGGACATCTTAGACTGTTCCGTGTGTTTTTACATCTGTTTTATTTTTACCCCAGTGGCTTATACAAGTCATTTGGCACCCTCCTGTTATGGACATAATGCCACTTGCTTGTGAACTCATGTGTGAGTTGTCTTGTTCACCTGTTTGGTCAGGTTTGGGTGATGAAAACACATATCTGTTATTTCTTTTAGAAAATATGCTCCATGTCCAATATCATCAAGACAAGATGAACGTAATAATGTAAATCCTGGCTTGCGTCAAAACCAAATGTAATATTCTTTTAATACTTTGAAAAGAGTACTCTGGAAAAAAAATCCAGAATTATATTTTGGACGGTCCCCAAATCCCTCACCGAAGTGTGTGAACCGGTTAATCATTAACATCACCACACTCTTCATGTTGGTTTTGCTGACACAGATGCCTATTTTGGAACAAAATATTGTGAGTGCTTTAGTTTTATAATCAGATGAACTAAAAGGAATTGCAGTCTAACACCAAGTTTGTCCTATCTTACATGTATACTGAATAAACATGAAGAGGTTTACTTCATCAAGGTTAAAAGGTTTTAGGAATAATTTTGTTATTATAATCCTGTTTCCCAAAAAGTGAAATGCTTATAAAAACCGAATGCAATGATGTGCAAATCATTTATCCCTATATTTAATTGAATATAGTAAATCTTTAATTTTATGCCAGCAAACAATTTTACAAAGTTGAGACAGGAGAATGTTTACCACTGTGATGCATCACCTTATCTGGAAGAGGGTTGTCTGCGTGGCACTGTGTGTTGCACCAAAACCTGTATACAATGTTCCACAATAATGGTGCCTTCACAGATGTGCAAGTCACCCAAGCCATGTGTACTAATGCACCCCCATACCATAATGGATGCTGGCTTTTGAATTGTGAGCTGATAAGAAGCCGGATGGTCCCTCCTATTTAGTGCAGAGGATGAGAATCCTAAAATATCTTTTAATTTTGACCACAGGACAGTTTTCCACTTCGCCTCAATCCATCTTAAATGAGCTTGGGCCCAGAGAAGGTGGCAGTTCTGAGACTTATTTATGTTTGGAATCTTCTTTGCATGGTAGAGTTTGCTATTTGTGGATACTGTGTTCACAGTAGGGGTGTCACAATATACCGGTATTGACGATAACCTTGATATACTGTTATCACATTAAATAACACACATATGATAATATTGTATTTACTAGACAAAAATTATGTTGTAACTCCTCCGAAAAATATCCCCCTGAAAATATCTGCGAAGACCATTTATGTAGCCTGGGTTTTTACCCCCCCCCTAACTGTTTGTCAGTTAGTAAACTTCCTAGAGGGTTTTACAGTCAGTTTATTCATCTAAAGCAGGGGTCTCCAAACCGTTCCACGGAGGGCCGAGTGTCTGCAGGTTTTAGTTTTTTCCTTTAAATTGGTTCCAGGTTCAGACCTAAATAACCAGATGAGGGTAGACCTAACCAATCAGTGACATAATTAATCAATCAAGTACAAGGTGATAGTGAAAACCTGCAGACACTCGGCCCTCCGTGGAACGGTTTGGAGACC
>JACXGK010005179.1:20163-34491 GCA_016801125.1 Novumbra hubbsi | reverse complement strand
CCCCCCCCCCCCCCCCCCCCCCCCCCCCCCCCCCCCCCCCCCCCCCCCCCCCCCCCCCCCCCCCCCCCAACACAGACGCCCGGCTTTTCTGATTGAACCCAGATAACTAAGTCATTTATATGAGAATCAGACGTCGTCCCCTTTCCCAATGTAAACTCCTTCCTAGAAGGGTACAGTTAAGGAGGTAGATGGAAACATGTTTTGAACGTAAATAGACAACGACTTAAGTAGACATCAACACAAGGGCATGTTACTACGGCAGCTGTATCTGAGTGATGACACATGACACATGACTCACAGTGGTTTGGCATCGAGGGGTTTGACGTGGTCCTTGTGTACGAAGCCAGTGTGTCCTGTAAGGGAGTGTGTTCCTATGAACAGGTCCAGTCCCCGGAGCAGAAAACCACGTATCTCCACCTTGTCACCCCGACTCAGCTGGAGCTCCTCGTGACCATCAGGATTATGGTCCACTACGGCTTCACAGGAACCCGTTACTGCAGTAAGAGAAGAGAGAATGGAGCCACTTACGTTCACATGGAATGTGTTTCAAGGGAAGGTTGGGCAATATGTTGCGTCAAAAATAAATCTCAATACGGATTTTCTATGAAATATTTGCAGGGTTATTGAGGTCAAACTGCATGGATATGAATTGAATTTTGTATGCCTTCTATGATGACGTTTCATGCCTTCACTTGGACTGATCAAAATGCTCTATTTCTCTCTGAAGGCCAACCTCAAGTGTGTGTAAATGAGATGTTCTACTTGAGTTTGTATTGTGCATGTCTGAACGTCGCCTCACCTATAAGGTGCTCAAACCGTCCTGGCTCCGAAAGGGAACCTCCTGCAAAACCGGGGTACTTCCTCAAGAACCACCTACACATGCAGGGAACAATTCATCATCATCATCCCCACCTGGGCGGATCAGGAACCATTCCAAGTGGCCCACGTGGCCTGGCGGAGAACCTTACTGGTAGAACGGGTAAGGCAGCGGCTGCATCTTGTTGACCGGGACCAGTCCGTGTTGCCCGGTGGAGAGGAGGGTTCCCTCCCAGTTGTCCTCCTGCCCCGTGTCTTTGACCATCAGCAGGTCGTTGCGTCTGAAACACAGCTCGTCCTCCTCGTCCTCGTGCTCTCCGCTGTTCACCAGCGCTTTGGCGAAAAACAATCCTGGGGAGACGGGACAGGTGCACAGAAGAGTGTGAGAGAGTGATAGAGAGTTAAGAGAGTGAATAGAGAAGAATGTGTGACCTATAAGTAAAAGGTTTGAATTTGCGTAAGGAAGTATCCCTGAAAACATGATTAATATTATTATATATTTAAAGCAACTATTTTGTTCTCTGATGACAAGGCTCACAGTGTACTGTTCAGGATGACTCTTCCAATGTCACTGATGGAAGGAGTTGATGCCCCTATAAGGTTTTCCATCCCACAGTTACTCTAACTTTTGATATAGCTTCATGAATATCTGGTATTTACACTTTAGATTTGAAAAGTTGTTATGGTTCCATGTCCATCTTTAAGTAGATAGGATTAATTGTTTGGGACTAAGTTTACAGATTAATGGTTTGAGACTAAGGTTAGAGACTAATGGTTGAAGACATAGTTTATGGACAAATGGTTTGAAGTCTCTTGGTAGACTTTGTGGGAGAAACCTGCTGAAGTAGGGAGGAGGACGTAATGGTACAGAGGATCTAAGTAGCTGTCTGCATTGTGCTGTAAGGATCTACAAGGACGAAAAAGAGCAGTACAGTGCAGCTAAGTAGCTGTAATGAGACTAATTGTCAAAATATTGGCGTTTATCCTTTACTTATTTTATTGCCTTAGTGATTGATGCAGCAACGCATCTCCCAAAAGACCAGAGTCTCAACGTCAAGGCCCAATATAATGCTTTGATGCTTCAACATTGTTTCTAATCATAGGTAAATGGATTTAAGTTAGATTTCTATATGAATTTCCTTTACCAGCTATTGATTTATTTACAGACATTAGGGAGAGGAGTACTTGCTCTTAGAGCAATATGCCTACACAGAAAATGGACAATGGAAATGCAGAGTGGGTCAATTGTGCTTTAAATTACATTATCTGACTAATGTACAGTAAAACATCACTCTCTGTAGTTAAATGATATGGTCAAATAGATTTCTATGTTGCTGTTAGAATCTACATACTACTGTATCATTCTACTGTAACATACTCTGAGAAGTATGCATGAGCTGCTCACGGGCTGCTCATGAAACGGCTTTTCGTAAGGTGATTATAAGGCAGCGCTTTACCCTCCTGCAGAAGAAGTCCCAAGTACATCGTAGCCAGGTGTTCCTCATCGACATTCACAGTAATCTCCAGGTCCTTCAGCAGCTCAATGTCCAGCCAGTACGACTGGTCACAAAGGAAGTTCTCCAAGCACCGGGCCACGTACCCTGGAAAAACAAATGTCACAGGCCTTCACAACATGTGATTTTCGTATTTGTTTACGTATGTTGGATTTTTTTTTTTTTTTTTTTAAACAACTCCCCCTATGATGTTTCCCTTTTAATGTAAGCTATTAGTACAAATAATATTGAATTCCAGTCTGTATCAATGAGTTTGTATTTTTGGCCAACTGCGTGATGTCACAAGACTGATTCAATAAAACAGACCAATCCATGTTGAACTGGGAAACCGAACAGGTTCTAGACCATTCTATTAACTAACCATGTCTAGGTGCCAGAAACAATATAATTGATTTCCTAACGGCCCGATAATCTGAGCATTTCGAGGACCTAAGAGACTCAGGGAAATACATGGTCATTTTCAAAATACAATCACAAATATAATCAGTGGCTTATTAGAGAAAGTCATGATAATTTGAACACAATGAAAAAGACTGCATGGGTACTATAAGGTGAATTTACCAAGAGCCAGGTAGGTGGAAAACTTCCAGATCTCCTCCACAGTCTTGAAGGTGATGACGAAGCTGTCCTTCTCCGCGTGGACAGAAAGCAGACGAGCGGACAAGTCCTGAGGGAATCGGATGGAAATGCAGAAGCTCACACTCTGTTTTGATCAGCCCACATTCTGGTGAGATCACCCCCGTCAAACACAATTATTAATCAACTAGTGTTAGGCATGACAAATTCCTTGAATTAAATAGCATAAATTACTATTTAAAAAAAACTAAAGGATGTGTTGGTTATAATATTCCAATTAGTGATATTTATACAACAAAATCATCAGAGGTAAACACCAAAACCAATGTTTTGTCATTTTGGTAAAAATCAAGATTTCTGGATCATATTGGATCCCTGTTAACAAGAAAGCACAATGTGTATAAACTAATAAGCCAAATTCAATAAATATGTATATAAATATATATATATATACATATACAGATTACTATCTGATACTGTATATTGATGCATACCTAACAAAATCACATATGAATTTTACAAAAGTTTTGCTTAGTTCTGGAAGTAGCGATGTTTTGGTATGGCGTGTACTCAGATCTTTCTGTGAAGCCTGACCTCAGACTGACCTTGAAGAGCTGAATGATATCCTGGCTGTTGCTCTCGACGACCCTTAATCTGGTCCGTAGTGCTTCCTGTAGCTCACAGTCAGGTATTACACCTGACCGCCGTCGACCTCTGAACACCAGTACCACATCTACACACACACACCCACACACACACACGCACATTGCACATGTTACTATGTCTCTAGAACACCAGTTAGCCCATTGACTGATGGTGGGTTGTTTCAGGCAGGCACAAACACATCCAGTGGATTAACTGTTTCAGAGTAACTTTAAACAGCCAGTAAGTGAATGAATCAGCGATGCTATGTGTGCTAACATTATGCATGACAAGCTGAGTAGCTCTCTATAAGGCTGAATCAGCTGTTAGAGCACCACTTTCAAGTAATGCATTGCTGTGTGAAAGGGAATAGGGTGCCATTTATAGACACAGATTCAAACTGAAAGTACCTGAGGAGAACCTCTCTCCCACGGCCAGTGAAACAGTACTCCCTCTGGCGAATGCCTCCTTCCGCTTCCAGTAACTGTCAGGCTCCACCTCCCCATCCCCAGACTCCACCCCCATGTCTTCCTCTTCCCCCTCAGCCCCTGGAGAAGACAAATCAAAATGTTACAGTACATCAAACCTTTAGGCGCAAACAGCAACAAGGTGTGGGCAGTACAAGGGAAGTTTCACCATTCATTTGTATAACAATTCTAGTGTCTACTAAGCAATGCAGCTGATGTTAAGGGTTTTAATTAGTGATTAGTCAGTTTCCTTAAACAGGATATCACAATTTCCGCGCTATTTATTCCCTTAATAGTAAATTATTACCAGATTCACTCACTTGCAACCACTCGTTCACTCTCTTTCTGAGTGTGTGACACACACACTTAGACACACACAGACACCCACACACAGACACACACACACACACACACACAGGGAGGCGTAGTGAGCAGCTGGGCTACATCCCCGGTTGTTGTCCTATTGTACAAAGAGGATGTCCCCAACCCTTCCTCCATCAGGAACTGGCAGCCTGATCAAATCCTCCTGTTCCAGTTCACACCAGTATGTTGTTTACACTACAACCTTAAACATTTACAATTATTTTATAGACCTCTATAGTACAGCATCTTATGTTTTAGACACCAGTATATTTTTACAAATGTATTCAATGCAGAACTTAGGAATAGCATTGTGATAGAAGTCAAAACTAATAGCTATACATTTTTTAACTGTTTACATACAAAATAATGGGGGTATAGAGGAACCGTTTCTTAAAGAGCTCTACAGCTCCCATCCAATATAGGGCTGAATAAGAGAACCTCTAACAACCTGCTGGAAATACAAGGAGTTATTTATGAAGCCCACCGGAGAACAACCGAAGAAATGTCTGTTTTCAAATTAAGAAAGAGACACAGTTTGACATTCCGGCCCTAAGACTCAATTCCAATTGTTTGAATGAGAACAAGTCAACTGACTTGCTTGTGATGGACACTAGATATTTTTCAAGTGAACACAATATCAGCTGGAAGTTCACTGCTTGCAAGAAATGTGACAAAACCTCCATTGTTCTGCCTGCTTGTCATTCCCCCAGATGATTATCTGTGGCACAGGCATTGATTAGACAATGGGAATTGAGCCATAGTCAAGCCTTTTACAGTACCGTTACCTGTGGTTAGGATATCATTTCCTGGAAAGTGCTCATTGGTTCCCGTTAGTGTGTAAGGGGGTTCTCTCCATAACGCATCCAGCTCAGCGGGGGAGATGTCTGGGGGGGTGGAAGTAGATTAGTGTGGCACACAGGTAGCGCTATACGGACACACCCAGTGAACAAGCTGACGACGCGTAGAGAGTAGATTAATGAATTCGTTTCAGCCAGTTGATCCCTTCCAGAACCAGTTAGTTAATGCTGGCCAAAAGCTATCCACAACGCAATGCTAATTAGCACTTGGAATAAAATAATATTTTTATTTTTAATGTGCGAGGGGAAAAACGGCTGGGTCACCATCTGGATGTCAGTATGAAATGTAGCTAAATGCAACACTTGTGGTCTGACAAGTGGGCGCGTTACGTCATTCAGAAACACTGACTGAAACAAATCCTGTTGTTTCTGCTCAACTGTCAGTTGCTCTACAGACATTATCCATGTGGATGCCAGGGGTGTCCGGGCATGGCTACTTGTAGGTTATTAGTACGACTGGGAGGTAGGAAGGTCATTAGCGTGACACACATAAGGGACTGTCTGGAGGGGGAGGTGCGCAGACACAGGCATCATCAGGGGGTGCATGTCAATGGTCTACAGTCAACTCCTCTCCCCGTGTCCTCATCGAAACTCTAATACTGAGGACACGAGGAAGGACACATGCTGAGAACAATGTGAGTCGAGGAAAGAAAAGCCGCTTGCTGTAGCTCCTCCCAGCAAACTGGGGACATCCATGGGACACAACCTTATGACGTTCCAAGGACGTCCAAACAACGTGTTGTCTAAGCAACGCCCGCAGCTAACAGCCCATCCAAGGGATAACAGGGGATGAGCGACAGGACACAAAGACTTGCAGTCAACACATCAGCGCTGACAGACATCGACTGCCAACATGCCAACATGAGTGTTGAGCATTTTAGCAACAGCTCATCAAGACAAGAGAACGCTCAGACAAGATCTGTTCCCCAAATGGCACACTATTCCCTATGTAGAACACTACTTTTGGAGAGAGCCTGTCCAAATCTAGTGCACTACAAAAAGGATGCTAATTTGGCCCCAGGCAAGGGACTCACAGCAAGCTATCTGAGAGAGGAAAGGGCAAACAAATGTTAAGCCTCTGTATATTGTACACAAAACGATGTGTTGGGTCTATCCTCTGTAACGCAACTGAAAGTCAATGTCAAATGCGTCTCCAAGCTTTTTAGACCTCTTCAGAACAGCACAAGCGTATTACAACAAAGCACAAAACACCACAGAAAAACGCCACGCATCTCTCTGAATGAGACCGTTAAAACAGAGCATGAAGACAATACACAAAGGCCCGCTGATGCACTAGCCTGCATCGAGGCACCGAGCACACGCCGACACACGACAGCGGGACCGGGAGACGTGCCCAGGCTACGCCAGTGTCAAAGCTACACACCATGCCACGCACTGATACTCTACCTTCACCGGATAGCCTGGCGCCCATATCGCGTGGATATACCTACGCCGGCGGCACTTGTCTGAACGAGAGAGCCACGGCCCCCTGTCTTCTCATCTCAGCGAGCTTAATCGCCTCGGCCGTCCCCGGGGGAGGGGGGGGGTGGGCGCGGGCCGGCCTAGCGGGTTACTGACGGCGGGGCGGAGGGAAACCCACCTGGGAACAGAGGGCAGCGTTTGAGGAGCGCGGCGGAGCGGCAGGACGGCGAGGCCGGGGGGCAGCAGCAGCACCACGCCATGAGCCCCGGTCGGACTCCCGCTGGTCAACGGTGCGAGTCGGAGCCTCGGCTCTCGCTGGGCGACTGTCTGGCTCTGTCTGCCCCGCTCAGCCTCAGAGGCAGTTGTGGTAGTCGAGCCCTGTCTCTCTGATCCCTGTCCCTCCCTGTCTCTCCCTCCCTCTCCTTTGTAGGATGTCCGATGTTTGGCGTTTGATCGCTCTCTCTCGCTCGGTTTCTCTGGACATTTCTCTCCGTGGAGCTTCCTGTATCTCTCGACCCTCTGTCTCCTCTCACTTTGGAAATCCAATTCTACCTCTCTCTCTCCTTCCCTCTCTACCACCCACACCCCTCTCTCTCTGTCTCTCTCTCTCTCTCTCCCTCTCCCTCCCTGCTGCCCAGTCTGTGAAAACACTAAGCACTCTCTTCTGATGGCATGTGTGTGTAGGCTGTTCGGTGAAAGTGTGTGTGTGTGAGGGAGAGACAGAACCCTCTGTCTGTGCTGCTGAGTCTGAGTGGTGCTTAGACACTGTAAGAGAATGCCGTGTGGGCAGGACCCAAGGTCAGTCTGGGCCGAGGATCTTGGCAGCGGGATCTAGGATCAGTTCACCCTTCCTTAAACTTAGTTTTCATCCAATGATGGATGTAAAGCCCACATCACAGACTGAGCGTGTGATGTATCTGTAGCGCTAAAGTAATAAACATATTTTGGTAATGAATCAATGTCTTCATTCAATTCAATTTCTTCCATGTTTATAATTTTGTGAGGGGTGTGTAATTCCTGGTGGAATCCAGCCTTCATTTTCACAGTACGTTTCTGTTTATTCGGGACAATCATTTCAGTAGGGGGCTAAACAAATATAATAAACACTTTGAAATTATCAACCCTCAGTTTTTTTTATTGATGGTAAAATGTTACTAACTTTGACTTTAACTTACTAGTAATATTTGAGTTGATATTAAAATGATTTCAAGCAGTGAAATGGAGTTGAAAGGAGAAACAAAACAAGTTTGTGTAAACCACTTAAAACTGCATTCCTTTTCCAAAATTATTCTGCAGAAGTTAAGTATTGGTAGGGAATAATTAATCAAATCACCCAGAAATCAAATCCTTATACAACACAAAGCCAATCCCTCGTGCTTGCTGTGTCATCAATTTGTTTCTGTGCTAGATTAGGAAATAAAATAGAAAAACACCAACACTGGTCATCATGTCTAGAGGCATCTATGGCTGAGTCTTAAATAGCACCCTGCTTCCTCTGTAGTGCCATAATACCCCTATGCAGGGACGTGCACGGGGGGGGCTAAGGTTGCCCAGGCAACTGCCCGCATGCCCTCCTTGACTCAAGTTGCCCTTTTTTCAGTTCAGAGCAATGGCCCCTCAAATTCCTGTGCATGTCCCTGCCTCTATGGGCCATTTGTCACATGAAGTGCACTATGTAGGGAATACCGTACCATTTGGATCACAGGCAACTCCCTAATGGAATCAGTGACAGTCTTGTGAGGCAAACAGCAGTAAACAGCCTTCTGCATGTCAGGGCATATCATCAGGCTCCTATAGGACAAACAACCCCCTGTTTCACAACAATGACCAACACATTCCAGCCACATTTAATAAAGCAATCTTCATTTAGAACATTTTCCCTTAGTGTATTGCTGACTGGTGCCAAATGGCCCAGGATTAGATATTGCATTACACTACCTTTGACCAAAGCATACAGTGCACCTAATTTCACATATAATTGCACTTGCTATAATCTTCCAGGTTACCTACGGCTGAAACTACATTGGAGAAAAATAATGACTCTACTACTAAAGGAGCCGGTTTGCTGTAAAGAATTCAACATATCTAAATTCCTAATCAGGGATTGTCTGTGAGTTGCGTGGACTTTACAAGGCCAAAACAATTTTAGATATTGTGTGACATTTCACTCCACAATATGTATTTGCTCACACAGAGTTGAGTGATTAAACACTTCAAACTGTATGTATTAGCTATGTTATTCATTAGCACACCGTCGCACAATAAATCCACAATCTTTAACCACAGTGAGAATTTTACAAATGTGTGTTAGCTATGAATATAATGACCATTCGTTTGTTTGAATAGAGCTTGCTCTATTGATGTTGGATTTTCCTGTGTTATTTTAATTCATTGCTGCTACGTTACTGTAAATAACATAAATAACTTTCACTGTTTACTGAGATTGCTATTTCAGTTAATAGAATTTAGGTTGAATCATCAACCATCCATCCAAAGCCAAATAGTAGTTTTTATTCAGCTTGCAAAATTCCAATAGGAATTACAAATTACTTTGCTAACTAGCACTGAGGTGTATTCAAGAAAATATCTTAAGTCAAACAGCTGCAATAGAATTGAATGATAGCACTACAAAATCAGTTTGAGGTTTATTCGTAGTACAATATCACAGTTATTTGTTTGAAACACAATTCCAATTTTGCTGAGTTAGCAAGAAATGTACATTTTATCAAGTAAGTACATGCTAACTGACGTTAATCCATATCTTATCCCAGAATCATCATTATCATAAAACACATGCAGTGCTAGGGAAACACATGAGCTGAGTTTAACCATGGTGACACACTCCATGTTTCGTCAATATTAGTCTAATAATATTACTTATTATGTGTAGATTTTATGCTTCCAGCTAAAATGGTCTGAATATAGCATTTAGCATTCACATATTCTAAACATAAAAAGAACAACCTCCAACTGTAATGGATTTGTCTGATGCTTCTATCTCCTTAATAGAGAGCATGCACAAAACAGGTAATACCACCTGTCTGTTGTAGATTTGAGTCATCATTTCTACTTGATGACGTGACATTGAAATGTTAAGAATGTGTCACTGTGAAATTCTTGTAGGAAACAACGCTCCTAGGAACATTAGACATTTGTGTGCTCCTAAAGAGGACATCAGTTCCTGGATGTCAATATTGAGCAGTGCGGAAGATATATTGTAGTCATTCTGCAGCCAGAATAGTGCATTGATCTTCAGATAGCTACATGAGACAAGCAAATATATAGATATAGTCATAGTTAATACTCAATAGGCATCCATAACCCACTAAGTGACATATTAAACGAATACAATGTCATTGTGATGGATCTTTGGTGTTCAGTGTTGATGAGACGTAAAACCTTTAACCTAGATAGCCTGGCTTGTGAGATGGGCAGACCAGTGTGTCTGTGGGTTCCCATGTGCTTTGGCGGTGGGTTATGGATGTATGGAATGGGTGTCAGTCAGGGACAGGGGTAACATGATCAGAGAGGGGGATAATTTTAGCCTAGCCCGCTGACACAACACACCCCTTTTCATCTGTGACTGAACTACTACTGGCAGATTAACTTTAGTACCCTGGCTAACACAGAAACATCTCTTTTATTATTGCTCTCTGTGTCGTAAAAAGGAAAAGATCACGAGTGACAAAGCAAATGAATGAGAGAGAGCGATAGGGTAAAAGGAATGAGGGCGTGTGAGAGAGAGAGAGAGTTGGTGAAAGTCCAGCTGAGTATGATTTTCCTGGTTGTAGAGAGGAATGTCACAGTTCTCACTTTTCAAAAGAGTCATACGGTTAACTTGAAGGGAAAGTATGAGAGAGAAACAGAGTGAGCAAGAGGACAGCGAGAAAGAGAGTAGGACAATCACAGCAAAAACTACAAACAAACTCAAACATACACTGTCAACATTCACTCAGAAACAGGCATACAGACAGATAGACAGCTAGACTGCATTTTACCTCTTTCCGGCTGGCTGGTGTCTCCTGTCACTTTACTCCTCATGAGGGAAGTGTTGTAACACTACAGAACAGAAAGCAGCCACGGTGTGTGTGTGTGTGTTCTCTACCCGGCAAGGGAAACATCCACCTTCAGCAGGCTAAATCCCCCAGTCATTCTGCTCCCGTCTCTGTGTTTGGAAAGAGCCACTATCAGTAGTGATTGCTGGCGTGAGAAAGAGCGTCTGCGACAGTGTTCACTGCAGACTGTGACTGCCTGAGGAGATAGTGTGACGGAGGCCGCATGACAACCGAGGGAGTACTGAAACTCCTCCCCTAACTTAAGTGGGAAAGGAGCAACTTTCTGACATCTCTCTCTCTCTTTCCCTATTTCACAATTTCCACTCTCTTTCTTTCTTTGTCTCGCCCTACATCTCTCTCTTTCCAACATACAGTTTTACTCCTCTGTGCTACTCTTGATAGTTAATAGTACGTAACACAAGAATATCTGCAATGGCGTTTTTTAAGTACCTGTAATGACATTCATCCTACATGTCTCTGGGAAACGATATCCTCGGGACGATCCTCCATTCCTCTCCTAGCTGCCATGAATAGAAATGAAGATGGTTACAGTCAACAACACGTACAGACAGTTCCTCATTCTTGCAATAGATCCAACCATTCAGGTTTGACAAGTCGGCCAAATAAAATGCCTGACAACTGAAATAAGTCAAGCTCTAATCAGCGACTTATATCATGGTTAATGGTCACTCGTTAGTGTATGGAAAACAGGCCACATTCCAAAGGTGATTTTGCTCACGTGCCGCCTCTCTATTTTACTCTCTCACTATCTCTCTCAGACACACAGTTTTACAAGCATGCACATTTCCATACAAACACGTCTAATATAACCGAGTTCTAAACCCAAACCTGACCTTAATCTAAAACCCTGAAATCAAATCCAAATAAACTTCACACAAACACCTAATCGTCTTCCCAGCCTGTCTTATCTCTTATTCTTATAACAGTACACTCCTAAAAGCCTTGTAAAGTGTTGGATTATATGAAGCACGGACCTATTATTGTCTCGGTGCCCTGTCTGAAGTTACTAACATAGTTTTCTTTTTAATATGTTCCTGTGTGAGTGTGTGTTGTGTGTGTGTGTTTGATCTATTTATTTGACAGTAAAAGATGTGTCTGTGTGTGTACTGCATTGCTCTGTTTTCCCTGCTTGTGTGGTTAAATATAAACTGGATTGTGAATATCCCAGATCTCAGTCAGCCATGACAAAGTCACCCTGAGATAGAATGATAGCCGAAACATGTGACCATAGAATTTGCTTCACAAGCCAGATTGTTTGTGTGTGTGTGTGTGTGAGAGAGTGAATGGGTGTGTGTGTGTACATGTATTGGTTGTCAATGGGTGGATAGATGTCTATGGGTAACACTGGTCTTTGCCACTAAAATTGAGTCATAGTTAATTTAACTCATAAGTGAAAACAAACTTATTAGCCAAACATTGCAACAATCTGATGCCATCCATACTCACCTGTCACCCCAGACACAATGTCTCCTCCATACTCACCTGTCACCCCAGACACAATGTCTCCTCCATACTCACCTGTCACCCCAGACACAATGTCTCCTCCATACTCACCTGTCACCCCAGACACAATGTCTCCTCCATACTCACCTGTCACCCCAGACACAATGTCTCCTCCATACTCACCTGTCACCCCAGACACAATGTCTCCTCCATACTCACCTGCCATCCATACTCACCTGCCATCCCAGCCACAATGTCTCCTCCATGGAGGGCTAAGGATGGGCTAAGGATGGAGGTTAAGTATGAGTGTGTGTGTGTGTGTGTGTGTGTGCAGGGTTTGGATATAGCAGGGTTTTGTTAGGTCATGTTCCTGGACAAAGGACCGGTTTTAGGATAGGAATGCAGAGGACCAGGAACATAAAGTGCTGACCTGATCACCACTGCCTGCGTGACACTAGACACAATTCTGCCTCAACACAGCAGATGAACAAGGGATAACAGCTATTCATTTGGAGGCATTCATAAGGTATTATGGTGGAGTCATAACACTTTGGGACTTGTCAGACCCAAGCTACACTGCTATTCACGGGTTGCACCTCCATGACTAGGTTGTTTCTGTTGTCAGCGTTATACAGACTCTCCCGCGATACCGATGCCCAACCGATGACTACGGAGGGGGGTCGACCTCAGCAGCTACCAAAGAGGAGAGCGCCCGGAATGTTCCTGCAGTGTTCCTGCAGTGTTCCCCATGTCTAGTTGTCAGCCCCGACAATTTAATATTTTAATTGTCAAGCGGATGAAAAAAATCTTGGTCAGGTTATTAACACAATTCTGTCTAAAGTAATGTTGGGAATGAAATCCGGCAGGGATGTCGGGAAGAGATCTTCCCTCCAGTATAGAGATGCGTACATGAATGCCTAGTAAGGAGGGTAATCTTACAAGAATAAGCACACTTACACACAACACACACACAACACACACACAACACACACACAACACACACACAACACACACACAACACACACACAACACACACACACACAACACACACACAACACACACACAACACACACACAACACACACACAACACACACACAACACACACACATAGAAACGCAGGCACCTTTTGCATGAGAAAAAAATAATATTTGGGTGCCCTCCTGTCCTTCTGCCCTGTTACTCTCCGGAAGAGGAGTTTCCTGTTTTTCAGAGCTGTCTGTTCTGAAGACAATGGGGCACAAAGTGATCTTAGCACACACACACTTCACAGTATGTCAAATACAAACACACACATGTTTGGTATTGCTATCTTCTTAGGGAACAATGTTTTTCCCATTCAAAATCCTGTTATCCATAAATCCTAGTCCTAAAAAAAACCAACTTAATCTTAATCCTTAACATAAATGTATCCTAACCCAAACAAAACCCTCATGTTTAACCCTGACAACCATAACGAATATGTTGTCCTAAAACTAACCAGCTATGAGGTCAAATGTTGCATTTATTTCTCCCCACTTAGATTGTAAAACATGTGTTCACCCACATACACATTTCCTCAAAGTATACGATACACAATACACTCACACCTGAACTCCTACCTTATAACTGAAACGGCAAAAGGGTTTTATTTTTCTAATGCACCAGAATGACCACATATGAATTAAGACGGTTGTTCTAAGGGTCAAGGGGAAACATGGTAAATACTTTGGGTGAGGTGTGTAACACGCGTGTCGTGTGCCCATGTTATCAGTAGAGATTAAGATAGAGGGGGCGTCAATGACACGAGCCAGGGAGCTACAGGGGGGGAGACAGGCATACTATGCATTACAAACCACAGTATCACATGGGTTCTGTGTCTGTATCTGTGTCGGTGTCTCTATCACATGGGTTCTGTGTCTGTATCTGTGTCGGTGTCTCTATCACATGGGTTCTGTGTCTGTATCTGTGTCGGTGTCTCTATCAAATGGGGTCTGTGTCTGTATCTGTGTCAGTGTCTCTATCACATGGGTTCTGTGTCTGTATCTGTGTCGGTGTCTCTATCACATGGGTTCTGTGTCTGTATCTGTGTCGGTGTCTCTATCACATGGGTTCTGTGTCTGTATCTGTGTCGGTGTCTCTATCACATGGGTTCTGGGTCTGTATCTGTGTCGG
>JACXGK010005179.1:0-14172 GCA_016801125.1 Novumbra hubbsi | reverse complement strand
TGTTTGGCTGTTTCCATGTGTTGGCCTGCTTGTGTCTGTGTGTTTGTAGGTCCGAATGTGTATGTTTGCGGGGAAGTTTGCCCATGTCCCACTCCTCCCTCAGACGGAGCCCATAAGGGTCCTCGACGACGTCAGCGTCTGGTTTGGTTTGTGCCGATTGACATCACAGGAGGATGTGTAACAAATCTTCTCTGTCTGGGCTTCAGGATAAACAGTGCCAAAAGTCCCCCGTAGGACTTAGCGGTGGTTTCGGAGGCCCTTTCGTGTGCCACCTTTGACACTTTGGTTTTCCCTGGGTATTTAGTTCTTTAAGATGGCTTAGTTGCGCTCCCACAATTTGGCCATGTGCATGAGTGACCTCCATATACTCTTGGAATCATGCCTGTACCCAGTTTGCCCCTGAGGTCACCCTAACACGAGGTACTGTTGCCACGCTGTTGTCTTGCCCGCGTTCCATCCTCCCAAATTACATGTATTTCGCTTTGCCGATGCCATGAGGTCCAGGGCAACGTTCTAAGAATGCCTATTGGACAACACTTAGCCGTACAGCTCCGACAGCCGCTGCAACCCTTTCGGGATCCGTGCCTGTTGTGGAATTGTTATATCGCTGGAACGTGTTTTTGGGATGTCTCTGTTTTGGAGATGTCTCCGTGTGTGTGTTTGTGTGGGTGTGTGTGTGTTGTCATTACATCTGAAGGATTCTGCTTGCTTGCTGACATTGATCAAGGCTTCATCTCTGTGCTCAATGAATTTACTGAGTTAGTCTACAACAACAGCCTGACTTTCCAAAGTGCTCACTGGGCATCACCACTTCTGAGTCTTGATTTGCTCACATAGAGGCCCAAACAGTTGCCCCCATTTTACAGAAGGTAAGTTATGTCCCTTCAGCTCGGCGCCATTTGGATGAACCACAGACAGACAGGAAAACAGGCTGGCCAAGCTAGCCCTACAATCACATCTGTCAGGTGACACGAGTCCATGAGAGCCAAACTTTCAGCACACTTAGAATCAAAAGAGCAGCTATTTCCCTTTTTCCAGCGGTACATGTGGTGTATTTCTGTGCCTTCAGCCTTGGTGACCGTGGTGCTGGCTGGTCTGGAGGGATAATGGGGTCTGTCGGTCAGCGACTGTTTGACCCTCTTTTCTCCCCATCGAGGGACACTATCTGTCTGTGATGTCACTACAAATCTTGAAGAAGGGCCTATCCAAAGGGAGGCAGGGAGGAAGAGGGGTGAGGGAAAAAGAAAAAAAGGTTAGGACACTGTACCATTGAACGAAACATGGCAAGTGGTAGATAGTATTAAATAGATGGTGGCTGATGGTGGTATATAAAACAAATACACTATGTAACCTTAACCCCTACCCTTACCCTAAACTTATACCCTTGACCACCACCCTTACCCTAAACTAACCCTAACCCTAACCCTTAACCCCTTCTTTAACCACTATCTTAACCATGACCCCTAACCTCACCCTAACCTTTATACACTTCAACATCAGTGAGATTTCTCCAGTGTTGGGAGAAACTCAATAGTGTTTCTATATAATATAGTAAAACTATAATATAGTTTTGGTCAACATATTACTCAATGGCTTCCTTTGGGGCGAAGCTGCTTCCTGAAAGATATAAACTATAAAGCACTTACCTAAGAGTAGGTAGAGGGTGGGTAGAGAGAGAAACAGAAGGGGTTTAGAGAGAGAAGTTGCATTGATATTGAGAGGGGGGTCATGGATATAAAGACAGGGTGTTTGTAAACAGACTGTCATTGACCTAATTAGCTTTACTTTGTGTTTAGCTGAAGGGACTATCTCTCCTACGCGTGGTCATGTCGACAAGCCGACACCCCCCTACTTTCCTATCCCCTCCTTCCCTCATCCACCTCCCTCTTTTCATTCCCTTAATCTCCGCCGAGTGGGGGAGCGAGAGAGAGTAGAGAAGTACCCGCCGCCGTCAATCTCCCACAATCCCCTGTCACCGTGCACTTTCAGCAGGTTTGGAGGTCAGGGTTTAGACGTGGCTACTGATCCAGGGTTTCTGTTCAAACTCAGCAATAATGGCCTGTATCCATTAAACTATCGGGGGTTCAGATGAACAGGGTGTAAACTGCAGCAGACTCCGGCCTTTTCTCCTTTAACCACGTAGCGATCGCCCGATTCACAAAACAAACCCAGGACCTGTGTTTGACCCCCCCCCTGTACTTCCACCTTTACCTGTCCGCAGCCCCACAGTGGTTACCGCTTGCACCAATACTGATGAACCACCTGGCTAACACAGGAACTGATCCAGGACCCTTATTCCATTGGACGTGGGTTAAAGAGGGCTCCGAGACAGACAGAAAGACAAAAAGAGAGAGAGAAAGAGAGAGAGAGAAAGAGAGTGAATTGGTGTTCTGTGGATTTCCCTGCTTCCAGACAATGTAACTTGGGCTACGTTACCATATTAACTGAGGTTTACCTTCATGTATTTGGCACGGGCTTATGGATGGACGTCAGTGGAGTGTGTGAAGGATGGCTTTACTTGTTAGCCACTTGGGTTAATCAGTGTAATCCTCTGGCGTGTACATCAGCTGAGGTGAGAGACCCCTCCCCCTTCTCCCGCGCTCCCCTCTAAGCCTAAAGCCTTCACCCAGGTCAAGTTGGAGTTCAGGATGCCAGTTGGCATTGTATACGCGGGCACGGCACAGGAGGTGCGCGGCGTGGCTCCTCGCATGTGTCCCACACGCATCCTATTTCCGGCCGGTCATACAAAGTCCTACACTGCTGAGGTAGATAAGAGTGCTGTTTGGGACGTGTGTTGACCCAACATACCAGGCTCACTTTGTGCTTTTAAAAGTCAATGTCAGGCCGGATACCATATGCGGTTCATTATTCTGTGGGCGACTTACTGGTCCGTGTATAGTTTCCCATGTGTAGTGCGTTATCCTTCAATCATACACACACACTTTTAGGTGGTTCTGGTGTAGTCTTTGAGGGGGGGGGGGGGGTTTCTGGCCCAGCGAACCCTCAGAGAGTAACTCTGTTGCCAGCATTGTTAATGGAACTATGTGTGTAAACTGTGAGAATAGGAGATGTCAAATCTGCACACAAGCATGGTCG
Source organism: Novumbra hubbsi (assembly GCA_016801125.1). NCBI lineage: Eukaryota > Metazoa > Chordata > Actinopteri > Esociformes > Umbridae > Novumbra > Novumbra hubbsi. The sequence continues at coordinate 11,076 of JACXGK010005179.1, read as the reverse complement.
CCATCACACAACCAGAAGTAGTTACACCCACAATTATGCCACATGCACACACACACGTGTGAAGTATGGAGAGAAGCATCAGAAGAGAGATCCAAGGCAAGGAGGTTGGAGGAGACAGGGAGACTGGAAGTGCCAGACATGAACGGGGGGCAGACAGCTTCACAGTGATCTGATGAGGAAGTCCCTGTACAGTGTTAAACCGTCTAGCCAGCATTTACTCACTAAGCAGCCCGTAAACGTTGTACTGTTTTGTCCGCTTTACTCGCTGTGACCCCAGGATTAGAGATTTGTATCTGTGTGATATGTTTTCTTGTTACTTTTAATTAATATGAATCGATGAGCCAGTGGAACGAAGGCTTTTTGCAAGTGGCTGGTTTGCATTAACTACCTTCATTCAAACCAATGCAAAGGTTTAGCTTTCAAAGCCTGTCATGCATTGTGAATTAGAGAGACAACTGTCGCCCACTCACACCATCCATTTTTTATACTTTGACGAGTTAATGAGCTGAACTATAAGGGTACTGACCCAAAGGGCAAGAAAACACTGATTATACTGTCTGAATTTGTGGAGCAGTACTAATGGTTTCACGATTGGATGAGGTCAGCTGTCTTAAAGTCTGTCCTCCTGTCTCTCAACAGCCTATCAGCAGGGCTCCTTGGGTGATGAGCAGAGCTCTGCACCAATCCGGTGCCAGCGTTGTCGGGAGGTGTGTAAAGGAGAAGTGGTTCGCGTTCAGAACACTCATTTCCACGTGAAGTGTTTCACCTGCACAGGTAAGGGTTGGTCTGGTCGTTGCATGCTACATTTACTATTATACCTCAACCTACTGTCACAGCCTAGAGGTCTAACTCCCGAGGTCTAGCCCCAAAGAACTTACCCCAGAGGCCTAACCCCAGAGGCCTAACCCCAGAGGCCTAACCCCAGAGGTCTAACCCAATACGCCTAACCCCAGAGGCCTAACCCCAAGGTTTCTTAACTCAGAGGCCTAAACTCCGGAGGTCTAACCCCAAAGAACTTACCCCAGAGGTCTAACCCAATACGCCTAACTCCCGAGGTCTAGCCCCAAAGAACTTACCCCAGAGGTCTAACCCAATACGCCTAACTCCCGAGGTCTAGCCCCAAAGAACTTACCCCAGAGGTCTAACCCAATACGCCTAACTCCCGAGGTCTAGCCCCAAAGAACTTACCCCAGAGGCCTAACCCCAGAGGCCTAACCCCAGAGGTCTAACCCAATACGCCTAACCCCAGAGGCCTAACCCCAAGGTTTCTTAACTCAGAGGCCTAAACTCCGGAGGTCTAACCCCAAGGTTTCTTACCTAAGATGCCTAAACTCTGGAGGTCTAACCCCAGAGGCCTAACCCAAAGGCTTCTTACCTAAGAGGCCTAAACTCTGGATTCCTAACCCCAGAAGACTAACCACAAGACTAACCACAAGGTTTCTTATCCCAAAGGCCTAAAATCCGGAGGTCTAACCCAAGCCAGAAAAGTGGTTATTTTCTATATTTTATAACTTTGTCATTCCGCTTGTTCTTAATAATTCCGATACTGTGTTTCCTTGGCAATATAGACCCCAGACAAAACAAAAGATCCACAGTATTGGGAGCTGATAATCACATCTCCTACAGAGAGGGTGCTTCTTATATACTCACCAATAGGTAGATCAGTTTAGGACTGTTTGCGGCGTATTTGATCTGCATATTTCCAACCAGAGACCATCTTGATAAAAGTGCTGTATTTTGGTCGAACTTATCTCTCTTATCTAGATATTATATAGACACAGGGATGTGAATTGTGTTGTTAGTATGAGGGGTCTTGTGTGTGTACAAGAACAGCACATCTACAGGTGTCTGGAGAGAAAGCCCTCGTTACTTAGTAGGTCAGCCCTGGAAGCTGTGGGACACTGAGTCCATGTGTTGTAGCGTCATTACTTATACTCAAAAGACACATCTGCCCACAAACACAGACAATATCTGTCTCTCTCCCCCTCTCTGAGCCTTGCCAATAATGAAACGGTCGAGGGATTCGGAAGGATCAGAGGAGCCATGTTTGGCTTGGGCTCCTGTTAAAGGGTGTGCATGGATGACACTCTAATGAGATGAGGAGCTTTTCTCCGATGTCTCTTCCGACCCTGGGTTGTGTTGGGTCATGGCAACAACACACAGTTTCAAGGTATAGGGCCATGAAATTTGGGGGCTACAATTCCAAAATGTAGTCCCCAATGCCATGTGGGTTGTGTTGTTTTCTTCATAGACTTTCTATTAAGTGAAAGTTACATTTAGCTCAGCTCTGACACAGAAAGGCTTGGGTAGATGCATTCTTAAATTGCTTAATGTGGAAATGGGATTTTTGGATATCGCTCTCACTAGTGTGTTTTCAGTTGAGGAGTTGCTGTGGTAACCGTGCGAAGGAGACCCCCTCACTGATTGGTAGTTATTCTCAGCATCACATGGTGCCTCATCCAATTGGAAACCCACGTTACAGACCTCAGAGACCAGGGAGAGGTTTCACAGGGAGAAAAGGGGCGGGGAGACCGGATGGATGGAAAGACGTAGAGAGAGAAATAGCAAAATAGAGAGAGGTTAGAAGCTAAGGCAAGGCAGGAGAGGGGGTAAGTCTAGAGATCATGAGGGAGAGGGTTAAACAGAGAGTGGGTACATTCAGAGAGCATGATGGAGAGGGTTAAACAGAGAGGGGGTAAGTCTAGAGAGCATGAGGGAGAGGGTTAAACAGAGAGTGGGTACATTCAGAGAGCATGATGGAGAGGGTTAAACAGAGAGGGAGTAAGTCTAGAGAGCATGAGGGAGAGGGTATAACAGAGAGGGGGTAAGTCTAGAGAGCATGATGGAGAGGGTAAAACAGAGAGGGAGTAAGTCTAGAGATCATGATGGAGAGGGTAAAACAGAGAGGACGTAAGTCTAGAGAGCATGAGGGAGAGGGATAAACAGAGAGGGTATCTTTCGGTTCTTGATGAATCCAGAATTAATGTTGCTCTTGCCAAACCATAGCATCTTCTCACTACAGCACTTAGAAATGAAAACCAATGGGATAGTTACAAACAGCTAACTGGCAGAATCAAATATGTTGGCACACGGTAGAGATTTGACCCAGGCCTGACCTGGATCAAAGGATTTGCATGTGATGCCAGTACAGCAGAGCAGTATTGTGTGATCATCCCCTCTCAATGCCAGAGGCATCGGTGGTCACAGCTTTCCAAAGCCTGCTATTGTTTCCCCCAAACTGCCACCATTCACTCTCTGTCAAACCCATCTGTTCTGTTCTTCATTGTTGTTTTTCTGTCTTGGTTGCAGATAATATGGGTGTTTAATAGGGAAATCAGAGACACAATTAAAAGATGGAAAGTTGGTGAGTGAAACAGAGTGGGAGAGGTCATGGCCCAAGAGACTGATTTAAAACAGGGCATTCCTAATTTTCTTTCGTTAGCTTTTTGTCTCCTGTCCTGTGTCCTCTGCGTTTTGGACCCTTTTTCCTTTGCTCAATATCATTTGAATTTAGAAGGCTTTGTTGACATGGGAATTTGCTTACATTGCCAACGCATATTGAAAATGGGGAAAAATATAATAAATATGGTAAAAATAAATTTTATTATGTGTGTAAATATCGGACACAACTTTTGTCAATGTTTTATTTCATTTCAATATTAGTTTCTAATGTTTGCATACCTTTGGTAGAACATTAGAAAGTGCAGCTCCCATTCCACCTGATGTTGTGGGAAGTGAGCACATACATACTCGTTCTTGCAATGGTGGCCTCCCTCATTAGCGAAACAATGCTCCTTGTACGTAGTCAATGTGTTGTTTAACTGTGGGTCTGTTTCAGAGGTCAGATATTATTGTGGATTGTCTGTTTAGGGCAAGTTAGCATTCCAATTAGCATTTTTGGTGGTTTGCTCTCTTTCTCTCTAACTCTCTTTCTTTCTTACTCTCTCTCTCTTTCACTCTCTTTCTATCACTCTCTCCACCATCTAACAATGTGATTGTTATCCTAGCATTAAATCAATTTCCCATCATGGGAACATTTGACATTGACACAGAAATGAAGGTGTCTGGGTGTATGTCAGTGTGTGTGCTGGGTTGGCTGGTATGGTGTGGAGGCTAAGGAGGCTAATTGACTCGCTGCCAATTTAATTAAACCAGGTTCTTCCACAGCTTTAGGTGATTTGGCAATTTGGCAAAGTGGTATCTTGAGTGTAGAAAGCACTGATGGTGCAGCCAACCAGACATGGTATTCTCTCATCGTTGTATTCCTGCTAGTATTTTATGTTCACTGTCCTTCTCTTTCACTAGCATAATCACCATGTCCTTCTCTTTCACTGGCATAATCTCCATGTCCTTCTCTTTCACTGGTATAATCACCATGTCCTTCTCTTTCACTGGTATAATCTCCATGTCCTTCTCTTTCACTGGTATAATCACCATGTCCTTCTCTTTCACTGGTATAATCACCATGTCCTTCTCTTTTACTGTTATTGTAATTGTTTTCTTTATTCTACTGTTATTTTAAGCTGGTTCTTCTGTTTCACTGTTATTATCACAATTTTCTTTATATCACTGTTATTATCACCTTGTCCTTCTATATCACTGTTATTGCTGATATCCCAAATGCCAAACCGTTAAACTAACAGATAATGCTTACCCCAATTGCAACATTTACCCTAACCACAACTATTAAACCAACAAAATAGCCTTTTCCAAATGGATACATGAAAACCTAGTAAAAATTGCCTGATTTAAACACAATTTATTATGGTTGAGTGACAACACACACACTGCCTTTTCTACATGCTTCTCTAATTGTTCTGATTATTATGGATTAGCAGTTCCACATTATGATCATTCATTTCTCATCATAGTATAGAGCCCTAATTATGTAAGAAATTCTGGAAACACATTATGGCAAGGAGACGGTGCCTCGTAATGGGAGACACGTTGGAAAAGGGAATTTCAGTGCAGAGGAGACCAACATTCAGTCTGCAACAACTGTGCCAGTACGATAACTCTAAATTCAATGGATGAATGTCTAACTCATTAAGCCTTCGACAGAAGCATAGTTCCGTGGTGATTTAACAGAGGCCATGCATGCACACATACGCACACGCCCCCACACGCACACCCACACTGCACAGTGGTAATGTGTGGTATTGTATTACAGGGAACGGTAGCAGACTGTGTGTTGACCTAATGACATGCTGACCACATTTCCTCTGCTCTGGTAGCTTAAGTGTCCCTCTCCCATTCCAGCACAGCTACCAGGCGGTGCACAGGTCTAATGCATGCTCCTTATGGACCTCTCCTTAGGGACACACACGCAGAAACACGTGCCCAAGTCTGCAGAACCACACTTCTGGCAGCGTTTCTCACAACTGATTTCCACCATGTCACCAGGGCTGTTTTGAAGGCCCAGAATCTTGCGTCTATGAAAAGAAGTCATTGAGTCATTAAGGGTGCTGTTACAATGGGTTTATTCTATGGGCCGACCTGAACGGATCTGACCACATCAACCACACCTGACCAGCCTTGTGTGAGATGGAATTTGTGGTCCAGTTCCAACTCATTGATGACAACAAATTCAACCGAATTGATGAACGCCAGATTGTCATCCTTCACAGTCAGTCTGTGTAGGGGAAAATAGGCTACACAAGCAAATGAATTGGCACGTGTGACTGGGATATTCACATCAAAATGGTCTACTGTCTGATTATAACTCAAAAACCAGAGCATGTTAATCTACTGTTTAGTACAGTCACTGACACCACAACATATGAATCTAATTTACAATCTAGTCAAAACAGCACACCAGCTCACCCATTCTGCCGATACAGAGAGAGGTGGATTAAGGGGGAAGTGGGAAAAGAGAGTGGTTGGAGGAATGTGAGAGAGAGAGTCTGAAACAAAGAGTGTGATGTGGGGTAGAGGGGATGGGAGCTTCCTGTAGCTATGGCAACCACTGCCACGCTGGTCCAATCACAGAGCCAGTCTGTGGTTGCTAGGGAGACATTGGGAGATGGGTTTAGACAGTGCTGATTTTTTTCTACATCCAGACGTTCCACGATTTCTGATAGAAACAGGGACCATCTCAAACGGCCCCTATTCTATATCTATTGCAATCATGTGGACGAGGCCTGGTGACTTTGAGTGTGAGCGATAAGAAGTACTTCAGGAGACCGGGTAAACACACTCATCTGTCCTGACTATTCTCTTTCCCATTTCTATGTAATTAGGAGATTCTCTGCCATGACATTGTGATGATGGTGGAGCATCAAACAGATCCACTGCCACAGTCACATACAGTATGAGAGGTATGAGAGGTTGAAATAATAAGGCACCTTTTGACATAGCTCAAAGATCCAGCCGTGCTAGCGCTTAACCTTGTATGTTAGGTATCAACGGCCAATACAGTAGGTGTTGGAAGCAAATGTGAATTAAGATTTGATAAAGTTCCAACTTCTGAGGATTTCCACTGTTTGAAATTCCTTGCCAAATGCTGCTCCACTATGTTCACTGTCCATTGTCAGATAAACACAGCCCTGTTCCCTGACTAGTGTACTGCTGTAGTCCGAAACAGCCCTGACTAGTGTACTGCTGTAGTCCAGAACAGCCCTGACTAGTGTACTGCTGTAGTCAAGAACAGCCCTGACTAGTGTACTGCTGTAGTCCAGAACAGCCCTGACTAGTGTACTGCTGTAGTCCAGAACAGCCCTGACTAGTGTACTGCTGTAGTCCAGAAAGTGATGAACTAAACTAGGAGGCTATTTAGGAGACCATTATGGTAATGTTGAGGAACCCTTCATGAGAACTCTCCTCGGGAGGGTTTTTAAGAAGGGTTCCTCAGTTTGCCCATAATGTCTATATTTTCCTCCCATTTACACCAGGACAGGTTTTAAAGGGCAAGAAAGGACGAGAGGAGGAGGGGAGACATATTGAGGTGAGGAGAAAGAGATTAGAAAGGGAGTAACGAAGGAGAAGGGCATGAGAACAAGACAAGACTCAGGGCAGAAGTGATGTGGAGGAGAGGAGAATGAGAGGGATGGAGGAGCCTGTTAAGAGGAGGCCGCTCTCAACAGGGAGGACAGAGGAAGCTGCTCTCCACAAGGAGCACAGACGTGGGGTGAGCTGTGCTCGACCTCCCCTAATGGGTCCTGTCCCCAGGGTGGTCATACATGCTCCCTACATTATCAGTGCCCTTGCCCTTGATGTGTGTGTGGTCTGTGTCCTTGTCCCAAACAGCAGCCTAAGAACGGGGCCTGGTCTATTGACATACTGTTGACTATAGCGGTAAAACACATTCAGTTCATGTAGTGTTCTGATCCAGGTCAAAGTTAGTGCCCTATATAGAGAATAGAGCTCTATTTGGGATGTGTGGCTAAAAACTCCACAGAGCACAGAGCGCAGGCAGTTGTGAAACGATTCATCATAGGCACTTAGCAGTCTTTAGAGTGGGAGTGTGGAAGAGATGGAGCAGGAGAGATAAGGGTTTTAGAGAGAGTGAGAGAGAGAGAGGAGAAGGTGAGACATTGGGGGGTGAGACTTTGAGAGACAGAGCGAGAGAGAGAGATGGGGTTCTTTCTGCGTTCTGGGCGTAGACGGGGAGGTTAATTGCGTCAGTTGGCTGAAGAATAATATTAACTCAGATTGAACACTAATCACCGGACCATGATGACCACTGCATGATGACCACTGCATGATGACCACTGCATGATGACCACTGCATGATGACCACTGCACGAGTTACACCAGGATGAACTGTATTGGTTGTTATGGGGCTTAACATGCAATGTTAACACAGTGCTAAAGCCCATTGTTTTAAAAAAAATGGGGGTAACAATGTTAAAGTCTATGGAGTTTAGATTAGGCTGTTGATTTTACACACCATGTATTCCTGATTGTGAAGCCTTATAAAATAATTACCTGGAGCATTAGTTTACAATTACCCAGAATTTTCTTTTACAATAACACAGAACCTTTTTTCACAATTATATGTGCCCAGCCCTGTCAGGGTTTGGAACAGCACAGCTCAACACAGGCCTTACCTGCTCTATCCTACCTGATCTAGACATAACACAGCGGGTATCTATTCACAGCCAAGGGACACCTCTGTCATTTCAGTAACTAAGGGAGATTTGGGAACACAAAAAGCAGCAGCACCACCTCGGCCTTTAGAATGGGACCCCGCTGTCTCTAGGGCAACCAAGGAAGGTTCATGGCTCCTATGGCAACTGGGGAAGGGGGACGACCCAGCCCAGCACATCCAACCAATGATTGCTCACTACACAGGGTTACAATGCAATTGCCAATCACAGACGAACCTTTTGCCAATCCCACTAAGACTACCAACTGAATCCAAAATGGCACCCTAGTCGCTATTCAGTGCACTTGTTTTCACCGGGGCCTATAGGTTGCCAACTCAAAATGAGCCAGCCTACCAGCCATATCCACTTAGGCCGTAATGTTGTCTGCCGCTGTGATAATGAATGCATTAGGGTAATGTCAGGAGTGGGTAGTGTGTGTGATGTCTGGCCAGGGACACAGAAACCGGGGGTATTACTGTGTGGCACAAACTGAAAGGCAGGTAACTGCCAGGGTGAGAGAGTGGGTGAAAGAGTGGGACGGAGAGAGGCTATGACAGACAGAGAGAGACAGTGTGAGACTGAGAAAGGCTGAGAGAGACAGAGTAAGACTGAGAAAGGCTGAGAGAGAGAGTGAGACTGAGAGAGGCTATGACAGACAGAGAGAGACAGTGTGAGAAAGTGAAAGACAGAGAGAGACAGAGTGAGACTGAGAAAGGCTGAGAGAGAGAGAGTGAGACTGAGAGAGGCTATGACAGACAGAGAGAGACAGTGTGAGAAAGTGAAAGACAGAGAGAGACAGAGTGAGACTGAGAAAGGCTGAGAGAGAGAGAGTGAGACTGAGAGAGGCTATGACAGACAGAGAGAGACAGTGTGAGAAAGTGAAAGACAGAGAGAGACAGAGTAAGACTGAGAAAGGCTGAGAGAGAGAGAGTGAGACTGAGAGAGGCTGAGAGAGAGAAAAAGAGGAACGTATTCAGCCATGTTAAGTTCAAATACTTTATGTACAGAAATCAAATGTTCTAAAATCTTGACTCAAACCATATCGTATTTTTTAGATGGAGTCTTTGAGGGAAAGAAAGTTACTGAGTTCTGTTTCATGCCTATGAATCTATAGTCTAGATGGACCATAATGTGGGAAGATTGTTGCCTCTGCTGTTTTTCCATGGAGGATCAGCCGTCATGGGCTGTGTGGTTTCCTGGTCACCCTTCTGCTTCTCCCTGTTTCCAACTCTGCTGGGACGTGATTGAACCCTTCTGCCGTTGTTCCGTGGTTTGAGAAATGCGGCTGGTGCACACACACATTTGCACATACACATCTGCACACACACATGCCCTCATGCACAACAACACACACACATTCAGTAGTAGCTGGATATCTCTCACCCTGTGCATTTCCCTTTTTCTCTGAGGCTGTTTCTCTCCTCCACTAATACCGTTCGCCCTCTCCCCTTCTCTCCCTTCTTTCTCGCACCTCCTCTCCCTCTCCTCTCATGCTTTCCTCCCCTTTCTCCCAATATATTCTCTCTCCTCCCCTCTTCCTTTCATCCCCTGGCCTCCCTCTCTCAGCGGCTTCCGTTTGGGTGTCTAAACTCTGTGTAAATGATGAAGGTCCATCACTTCGCCTCTCTGTAGACAATGTCAAACTCGATTAAGGTATCTCTCCATTCACGGCGTCTCCTCTGCCACCTCAAATGGATGGAGCTGTCCTCTCTTCTCTTGGGAACCGAGACTTACTCCCCAATGGCACACTGTTCCTTTGCAGGGCCCTACATTGACCAGAGCCACCTCGTCAAAAGTGCTGTTCTATTTTAGGATTGTGGTGTCCTTTGGAACACGTCCAGTGATGTTTTAGTTCATACTGAAGACCATTGATCTTTTATTACTGTGTTGAGTCAATGCACTGCACTCATAAAGGGATCTGGATGAAATTAACATCTTTGAAGTGAGTGATTTTGTGTGTGTATGTGTGTGTCATTGTGCGTGTGTGCTGATGGTATTCGGCTACCAGGACTGTGTAAAGATCTTAAGAAATAAAGCATGAGTGGGAAACAAACAAGCCTAAAATGAACTATGCATCTCAGTGTAAAAGCCTTTTACAGAGGGTAATTAGACTGGCTGTCAACGATGTGATTAGCGTCTACATGAACGTGTACTCTGGAAGAACAGCACAGCCGAGCCAGTTACCGGCTTTATAACACTCAATGTGATTAAAACTGGAGTTGTTTCAACAACAACAGTGTGGCCCTATGTAACTTGCCAGAACAACATGAATAACTGTATGTGTGTGTGTTTTCGTGTGCGTGTGCAACACACATGACAAGTCTTTATGATAACCTGGTTCTCATTGGCACATTTATCAAAAAGCAATAATGGCCAATTAAGCAAACCCATTAGACTGTCGGTCAGCTCTACGTGTGTGTCCTTGTTGGAGACTGGTGATTTACCAGGGAGATCTCATTATTTACACCGTTATCAGTCCATTTATCCAGGTTTTTACAATTTTGAATTGTGACCTATTTTCTTTGTTCTTCAAAAAAATCTAAAGACAATCCCCCTAAGAATTTCAGCTGGCATGGTACAAATTCAATCTGCGGCTTATTCCACTCAACCACTGCTGCTCATGAATACGGTGCAATTCAGACTTGTTGTTTTTTGGGGGGATAGTGAGGGAGAGAGGGAGAGATGGGCAGTATGGGAGAGATGGAGAGACAGGGTATTGATGGAGAGATGGAGAGATGTGGTATTAATGGAGAGATGGGGAGACAGGGTAGTAAGGGAGAGAGGGAGAGACAGGGTATTAAGGGAGAGATGGACGGACTGGGTATTAAGGGAGATATGGAGAGATGGGGAGACAGGGTATTAATGGAGAGATAGGGAGAGACAGGGTATTAAGGGAGATATGGAGAGATGGGGAGACAGGGTAGTAATGGAGAGAGGGAGAGATGGGGTAGTAAGGGAGAGAGGGAGAGATGGGGTAGTAAGGGAGAGA